>CAUYLG010015361.1:0-42882 GCA_963573385.1 Cacajao melanocephalus
ATCTGATATCTTTAGTCAGCCATCTAAAAAATAAAATCTCCTGTTTAAATCTTTAATCCATCTGGAGTTAATTTTAATGTAAGATGTCATTAAGGAGTCCAGCTGCTGCTTTCTGCACATGGCTAGCCAATTTTCCCAACACCATTTATTAAACAGGGGATCCTTTCCCCATTGCTTGTTTTTGTCAGGTTTGTCAAAGATCAGATGGTTGTAGATGTGTAGTGTTGCCTCTGAGGCCTCTGTTCTGTCCCATTGGTCTATATCTCTGTTTTGGTACCAGTACCACACTGTTTTGATTACTGTAGCCTTGTAGTATAGTTTGAAGTCCGGTAGTGTGATGCCTCCTGCTTTGTTCTTTTTGCTTAGAATTGATTTGGCTATGTGGGCTCTCTTTTGGTTCCATATGAAGTTTAAGGTGGTTTTTTCCAGTTCTGTGAAGAAAGTCATTGGTAGCTTAATGGGAATAGCATTGAATCTATAAATTACTTTGGCTAGTATGGCCATTTTCAAAATATTGATTCTTCCTAACCATGAGCGTGGAATGTTTTTCCATCTGTTTGTGACCTCTCTTACTTCCTTCAGCAGTGGTTCATAGTTCTCCTTGAAGAGGTCCTTTACATCCTTTGTTAGTTGTATTCCTAGCTATTTTATTCTCTTTGTAGCAATTGTGAATGGGAGTTCACGTTTGATTTGGCTCTGTCTGTTATTGGTGTATAAGAATGCTTGTTATTTCTGCACATTGATTTTGTATCCTGAGACTGCTGAAGTTGCTAATTAGCTTAAGGAGATTTTGAGCTGAGATGATGGGGACCTCCAAATATGCAATCATGTCATCTGCAAATAGAGACAATTTGATTTCCTCCTTTCCTGATTGAATACCCTTTATTTCTTTTTCTTGCCTGATTGCTCTGGCTAGAACTTCCAATACTATATTGAATAGGAGTGGTGAGAGAGGGCATCCTTGTCTAGTGCCAGATTTCAAAGGGAATGCTTCTAGATTTTGCCTGTTCAGTATGATATTGGCTGTGGGTTTGTCATAAATAGCTTTTATTATTTTGTTATACGTTCCATCGATATCTAGTTTATTGAGAGTTTTTAGCATAAAGGGCTGTGAAGTTTGTCGAAGGCCTTCTCTGCATCTATTGAGATAATCATGTGGTTTTTGTCTTTGGTTCTATTTATGTGATGGATTACATTTATGGATTTGCTTACATTGAACCAGCCTTCATCCCTAGGATGAAGCCTTCTTGGTTGTGATGGATAAGTTTTTGATATGCTGTTGCAATCTGTTTGCCAGTATTTTACTGAAGATTTTTGTATATATTTTCATCATGAATATTGGCCAGAAGTTTTCTTTTTTTGTTGAGTCTCTGCCAGGTTTTGGTATCAGGATGATGTTGGTCTTATAAAATGAATTAGAGGATTCCCTCTTTTTGTATTGTTTGGAACCGTTTCGGAAGTAATGGTAACAGCTCCCTTTTGTACGTCTGGTAGAATTCGGCTGTGAACCCATCTGGACCTGGACTTTTTTTGGTTAGTAGGCTATTGATTGCTGCCTCAACTTCAGTCCGTGTTATTGGTCTATTCAGGGTTTCAGCTTCTTCCTGGTTTAGTCTTGGGAGGGTACAAGTGTCCAGGAATTTATCCATTTCTTTCAGGTTTGCTGGTTTATGTACATGGAGTTGTTTGCAGTAATTTTGGATGGTAGTTTGTATTTCTGTGAAATTGGTGGTGATATCCCCTTTATCACTTTTTATTGCATCTATTTGATTCTTCTCTATTTTTTTTTTAATTAATCTGGCTGGCAGTCTGTCTATTTTATTGATCTTTTCAAAAACCAGCTCCTGGATTTATTGATTTTTTGAAGGGTTTTTTGTGTCTCTATCTCCTTCCGTTCTGCTGTGATCTTAGTTATTTCTTATCTTCTGCTAGCTTTTGAGTTTTTAAAATCTTGATCCTCTAGCTCTTTCAATTTTGACGATAAAGTGTAAATTTTAATCTTTTCTCGATTCTCATGTGGGCATTGATTGCTATAAACTTCCCTCTTGACACTGCTTTGAATGTGTCCCAGAGATTCTGGTATGTTGTGTCCTTGTTCTTATTGGTTTAGAAGAACATCTTTATTTCTGCCTTCATTTCATTGTTTATCCAGTCGATATTCAGGGGCCAGTTGTTCAGTTTCCATGAAGTTGTGCAGTTTTGAGTTAGTTTCTTAATCCTGAGTTCTAATTTGATTGCACTGTGGTCTGAGAGACTGTTTGTTATGATTTCCATTCTTTTGCATTTGCTGAGGAGTGATTTAATTTAAGTTATGTGGTCAATTTTAAAGTATATGTGATGTGGTGCTGAGAGGAATGTATATTCTGTGGCTTTGGGGTGGAGAGTTCTGTAGATGTCTATTAGATCTACTTGTTCCAGATCCGCATTCAAGTCCTGGATATCATTGTTGATTTTCTGTCTGGTTGATTTGTCTAATATTGACAGTGGATTGTTAAAGTCTCCCACTATTATTGTGCAGGAGTCTAAGTCTCTTTGGAGGTCATTAAGAACTTGCTTTATGTATTTAGGTGCTCCTGTATTGGGTAAATATGTGTTTAGGATAGTTAGCTCTTCTTGTTGGATTGATCCTTTTACCATTATGTAATGCCCTTCTTTGTCTCTTTTGATCTTTCTTGGTTTAAAGTCCATTTGATCAGAGACTAGGATTGCAACCCCTGCTTTTTTTAAATTTTTTTGCTCTCCATTTGCTTAATCTTCCATCCCTTTATTTTGAGTCTGTGTGTGTCTTTGCATGTGAGATAGGTCTCCTGCAGCACACCAATGGGTCTTGACATTTTATCCAGTTTGCTAGTCTGTGTCTTTTTATTGGGGCATTCAGCCTGTTTACATTTAACCTTAATATTGTTATGTGTGAATTTAATCCTGCTATTTTGTTACTGGTTGTTTGTTTTGCCCATTTGTGGACACAGTTTCTGTCCTTTGTAGGGTCATGGATGAATCTGGAAACCATCATTCTCAGCAAACTGACACAAGAACAGAAAATCAAACACTACATGTTCTCACTCATAGGTGGGTTTTGAACAATGAGAACACATGGACACAAGGAGGAGAGCATTACACATTGGGGTCTGTTAGCAGGGGCTAGGGGAGGGACAGTGGTGGGTAGGGAGAGTGGGGAGAGGTAATGTGGGGAGAAATGCCAGGTATAGGTGATGGGGGTAGAGGCAGCAAACCACCTTGCCATGTACGTACCTATGCAACAATCCTGCATGATCTGCACATATACCCCAGAACCTAAAGTACAAAAAAAAAAAAATCTCCATAGTTTATTGTAATTCACAATCCAAGTCGGAATCATTGATATATATGATTATATAAGATCCACACAATCTTACTCTATGTCTCATGCAATTATAAATTTCATAAAGGATTGAGTTCTAAATTTTTTTTTTCAAATTATTAAACTGATGTTTATTCTCAACTTTTGTTGTACACTCTTTGGTTCTGAATTTTTTTCTCCTCTTTGTTACACATAAAGGAAGTGATTTTGCTAGGGATTTTGAATGAGAACTTATTGCTCTAAGTAATGTACACTTAATATTCAATTTTAGAGATATCACTTTCATAATTTGTAGGTGTAGTGTTTTATGGCAAATTATTCAAGGCAAAACTATGTAATTTTGTAATCTTTTATTTGGATTTTATTAAGTCTGCCTTTTTCCTTTTTGACTGTGTGTTAGGCATCAATTTCAGAAACAATCCATAAGCCATTGTGTATTAATAATGGAAATTCTTCATATTGCCATTCTTCAATTGGGCACTTAATAAGAAAATTGAAATAATTGGTGATCCTCTCCTTTTTAATTTTATTTACAACATGTACATATTGACAGTTATATCTGGGATATCTCATTTTGCTCTGAATTATCTCAACATTTATTAGAACATAGAAATAAGAAGAAAGTGAAGTACAGAGAGAATAAATGACTTGCCCAAAGTCATAAAGCTTGTAATTAGCAAAGACAGGATTGACATTAGGCATGTGTGAGCCTTAAGTCATCTTTTTTAAATTAAATACTTATATATACAGAATAGATAAATATAATAGTCATATTCCCACTATGCCTTTTAACAAAATCTTGTATTTTTGGCCATATATGATTGCATTACTATAAAGAAAATATTATGTATCATTAAAGCCATGTAGAAAGATCTCCCAGATGTCATTCACATCCCTTCCTTTCTCACTACCTGATTTTCTAAATGTTGTGTTTGTGTTTTTGGTACATGATTGCAATTGAATTTAACTGATAGATAGATATAAAATTAAATATATTTTAATTATATTGTTGTTATTACTAATAATCAATTTTCTTCTTTATCTCACAGTAGAATATGATGAGACTCAAGGGTTAATCTAGCTGATGTTATTGTAAGTGGTATATTTTATTTAACTTCTATAGCATTTACAATGTGCTATATACTGCTTTAAGTGCTTAACACATGTGATGTTAATGATAAACTACATGCTAATCTTCATGACAAAGTTGTGAAGGACTATCATTACACTCATTCTACAAGTGAGGAGAATGAGGCAGAAAAAGTTGGGTAACTTGACTGGTGTCAGTAATACATAAGAGTTGCATCTGAGGCTGGGTGCAGTGGCTCATGCCTGTAATCCCAGCACTTTGGGAGGCCGAGGCAGGTGGATCACGAGGTCAAGAGATCAAGACCATCCTGGCCAACATGGTGAAACCCTGTCTATACTAAAAATACCAAAATTTGCCGGGTTTGGTGTTGAATGCCTATAGTCCCAGCTACTCGGGAGGCTGAGGCAGGAGAGCTGCTTGAATCAAGAGGTAGAGCTTGCAGTGAGCCAAGATCGCGCCACTGCACTTCAGCCTGGAAACAGAGTGAGACTCTGTCTCTAAAATAAAATAAAATAAAATAAAATAGTTGCATCTGAGATTAGAATGTAGGAATTCTGTTTCTTCACTCAGGCTCATAATTATTTCAGTCTCCTGTTATGTGGGTTTCATTTTAGAAGTTTTCAAAACTCCATAAGTAGAAGCAAAGACAAAACTTTATGATTATGTTTACTTATATTACTAATTATTTCTATTTCATTGACTGTGTTTCTGTTTAATTACAGAAGAAATATTACTCAAAAAAGTCTTATTTTAAAACATTTTAAAATTACACTCATACATTCTGAATGAAATGACAGGATAGAGGACAAAAGAAAAAAAGTTCTAGGAGTTATGTGTTGCTTTTATTAGGTTTAATAAGATTTCCTGGGAATTCCCTATTCATATTTCCACTCTCTGCAAGGATATGTAACCTCAACAAATAAACTTTAAGATATAAAAGAATAAAAGTAGCACATCATGAACAACAAAATAAAAACAAAAATCAAATATTAAACCAGTGCACTGTTAAACAACTGAATAACAACTTTTATATCCTTTGGCCATATCTTTGGTGTACATTATTTATATGTGTGTGTATACATACACACATACACATGCACTAATATGTGGGAAAGTAATTGTTTCTCTTTTCCTAGTTCTGAGACTTCTGTTAATGGTGGCACATACTTTGCAGAAATCAATATTGTTTCGAAAAATCGAAGCTGAGATTCTGTCAGAAGAAACTCTTAATCCTATCTTGGTGGTAGGATAATATGTTGGAGTTAGGTGGAGAAGGAATATAAATGCTTGTGAGATGATCTTGCTGCAGGATAAAAATCTCTATGCTGTGCTACTGATTCTAAATGAGAAATGATATCTCAAGGCATTACAGTCTCAGTTGCCAAGGAAAACTTTATTTATTTTAAAATATTTATATTTATTAAGAGATAGGATAACAAGTGTTAAGAAACAACAATAATAATAACACCAACGCAGCCTCCAGCATTGGGCTAGGTCACGTTATTTTTCTGTTCTCTGTGTCAGATTAGCCCAAGAGGCCACCTCCAGCATCAGGAGGCAAACGATCTTGCACAAACTTTTAAAAGAAGACACTGGAGACACAAGGAAGGGCCAGAGTGTTTTGGCCAAGCAGCCATCATGTAACTGGATGTGGAGGTTGACAACCCTAATGCATTCAATGACAGGAGCTGATGGAGACCCACCTGTCCTGGCCTGCTGAGTAATCAAATCAAGAAAACTGCTGGTCTATTTTCTGAGAGTGATTCGGAGACAAAATTACATTGCTGAAAATTTCTACCCATCTTATAGAAAGATAAGAATAAATCTGTTAGTGTATGAAGAATAATAAGTATGTTAAATATGACTGTTCTAATTTGCACATACTTTCAAAATTCATGATTTGTTTTGTCAAATAAACATATTATCTTTCTAAAATATTTGGAATGTACTTATTTATTCACTATAGGCTAATTTTTTCCTATTCAGATTTTCTTTTTGTCTTTTTAATAAGGCAATATAACCCATAACCAGGCTGCCTGGATTTATGTCACTTACATTGGACCTATATCCTTATAAAATATATTTGGCTTCTCTTTGCCATATTATCTTTGTTTATAAAATGGGGCTTATAGACTTTTTGTTTTAAATATTATGTTATTTATATCTTATTAATTGCTTGGCAGTATTTCAGGTACATTGTTATTAGCTTTGTAGTATTAAGACTAAATATATAAGATTTGATTTTGTCCTACATAGCTTTGTGTTGTTTCTTTGAAGAAGCTGGATAAAGAAATAGGTACGTGGACTCATGATCTTCCTGCAAGGGTTCACTTTCTGGTCTCTTGAGTTACTGGGCTTGTCAGGAATGACTGTCACTGGCTACAGAACAATGTCAATTCTTCATACACTCTTCTCTGAGAAATTTCTGTTTGTCCTATTAGAGTAATTGCTTTACACATCTCTATGTTATTGAAATGCCCTCATGCATCTTTTTCACTCATTTTTCATTGATATCTACTCTCAGAACTTTATCATCCTATATTAGATATAATTGACGATAGTTTAAATGTGTCACAGAGTTACAAGTCCTTTAAAAAAGTGTATAAAGTATCAAATTGAAAGGATGAAATTGAGAGGATTAAGTCAAGTGCCTGTTATAGACAGTCACAAATTCTGCAAGGGATAGTACTGCTTTCCCTCCATTGCCTGCCCCGGCTGACCTATGCTGCAGCTGTACCAACTAATTAGCTTTGTATGAGCAGACAAGAAGCTGATCTTTTGCTACAGGATATGGATCTATAGTTAGCTAGCTCTCAAGCAGAATAAAAGACAAGGTATAAGTAGAGTCTCTTTTTTTCCTTTAACAGCAATGTGCTTTGCTAACTCCCTCAGAGAGCTGATGAAATATTTGTAATTATAAATTATCTCTTCCTTTTAATCCTCTTTCATTATCTTGTGTAATAGTTACTTTGAGAGTTGAAGTTTGTTATTTTCTATATTCTGTTTTCACTCTCATTCTTCAGCACAACTTGACAAAACTCCTGCATTTCAGAACATGTTTTTCTACCAATGAATAAGAATTTTTTTGTGTGTGGATATTTGTGGATCACCTATTTGTTCACCTGTCCCTTGAATACCTTTCATTACAAACATATTCCAGTGTGGAATCTCCTCTGGCTCAGGCTGGATGGAAATGATGCCTCATTGATTACTTTTAGTTGCCCAGATGACTCTGCTCTCCTCTTAGAAGACATTGAAAATCCTGGTGTTGCTGTACCCTCAAAATCACCTATAGGCATAAGTGTGGATTTTGTTAACCAACTAGAAACTAAAAAGTCAAGAAGAATGTCTTGCATCTAGTTATCATTTCAAATAAATGACCTACGGGGCAAAAAATGATATAGAAAAAGGATTTATCAATTAGTGCACCTTATCATGAGCAAATTGTAGCTCACACCTTTAACAATAAAATTAAAGGCTCTTTTTAACTTACAGAAAGAACTACTTTGAGAAAAATAAGTAAATGAGTAGAATAATGAATAAATACCATTATATTGCCCTATCATATTATTTCAGGATGTTTGACTTATACCATATCCCTCTTTTTGATTATTGTATCACAATCAGTACATTTCTCTTCTCCAAATGAATTTCATTAGAAATAAAGTATCCATGGGACTCGCGTATATAGTGGCTACATCTCTATTTGATAATTCAGGTGATGTCTCAGACATCTGATGGCAAATTAGGTCAGGTAGGTTATAATTGGGCCTAATTAGTTTTCTCACAGCTGTTAATACCTTTACCTGGAGCCAAGTAGAAGACCAGTGATAGTTTAACTGCCTGTGTGAATGGATGGTGTCAACATGAGGATCAATAATGGTCTTTGCCACTGAAACATATGAAAATATAAAATTTGTTTTCTTTATGGCTAAAGAAAACGACCAACTGAGTTATTGAGACAACCAACCTGGGCTTGATTCCTTGGTGCTAGTAACAAAGGCATATATAGATTTTTGAAATCATATTCTCCTTTTAAGGGATATTAAATAAAAATAATATTTAGTGTATTTTATCTTCAAGAATAAATTTTGCTGTATACAATGGTCATTTATAATTTAAAAAACAATATGGCCTATCAGTGATATAAATGAGAAGATAGTCACTCTGGATACATTCAGAGTAAGGAACTAATCTGTAAATAACTAATTCCAGTTCCATTTGTCAGAAAAAATAACCTTCTCACAAAAGCTGTTGTATTACTCTGCAAGTATTAGCAACTTTACCCAACTAGATTAAATAAAAATAGAAAAGGGCCATGGATGTGGAACTATTAGAATGGTGATGAGAGTCTCGATTGAAATAAAAGAAAGGCTTACCAATCAACCACATGTGATTCATCTTCAGCCATTTCATTTCTCAATATATTTTTCCACATTTTGGCTTAGTTAAGTCAATATGTGTTTTGGAAGAATCAAGTACAGAAAGTGCAAAATTGTGATATCTGGGATCCCACCTATAAAGACTCCCACACAAGAAGGGCTGTTTCCATGTAGAGTGCTAACCCCAAAAGAGGTCCATCTCAGCTGCCCTGGTTATTGTTAACAGTGGTAAGAAAGGCAACATCCTGAAATAAAATGCAAGCTGGGACAATTATAAATTATTCTAAAACTCATTGCTGTTCTCACCATATTTTCCCTCAATTCAAATCTGAACTGAATCTGGATGATCTTTCATTCTGAAACTTTAATAATGTACTCCAACACTATTAAAGAAAATATGACACCAATATTATTACTTTTAATGTGCATATTTTTAAAGCAAACTAAATGTCACCTGAGATGGACACCATACTTCTATATTTGAGTCCTTGTGGATGAATTGCAACCTAGCTTAATAGGCAGACAAGATTGAAAACCTAATTTATGAGTATCTGCCTGTAACAATTGCTAAGTCTTGGCCAATCCCAGCAGCCATACTTCAACCATTCATACACTGCTGAGTTTTCAAACTGTGTTCATACCCCAAGCTGTGACCAATCCGGTCATTCTCTACCTCATTTCTGATTTCTGCATGTCATTTCCCCTTTTTGGTCTATAAATCTTCCACCACGTGACTGCGCTGGAGTCTCTGTGAATCTGCTGTGATTCCGGGGGCTTCCTGATTTGTGAATTGCTCATTACTCAATTAAACTCCTTTACATTTAATTCAGCTGAAGTTTTTCTTTTATCAATATTTAAACATAATAGTCTATGTTTAATAACTTTTTTAGGCATTGCCATGATAATATGGAAGAACAAATAATCCTCATATTTTTGTAGCTTACAACTTCACTCTGGGTTTGAGAATTTAGTGACGCTTGAGATCAGATCAGTTGTACATGTCTTTTATTTCACAACATAGGCTAATGGTGGAACCTGGGTCAACATTCTTCTCAGGGTGTGCTGTGGAACAAAAGAGGTAGATCAAATAATACAAGCCTCTGGTTCGAGGTTCATTATCCTTGATCACCTTTTGTTGGACAAAAGGAGTATTAGGTTCAAACTCATATTCAGTTGGGTCGTGTTATGATTTGAATGTTTGTCCCTTCCAAAACTCACGTTAAAATTTAATTGCCATTTTAACATATTAAGAGGTGGGATTTTTTAGAAGTGATTAGCCCATGAGGTCTCTGCTCTCATGGGTGTGTTTGGCACCATTATTAAAGAACAAATTCTGTTCTCTTTTACTCTCTCACCCTCAGCCATGTGATGATTCAATAAGAAGGCCCTCTGCAGATGCTGCATCCTTGTTATTGGAATTTTAAGCCTCCAAAAATGTGAGTCAATACATTTCTGTCTGTTGTAAATTACCCAGTCTCAGATATTCAAGTATAGCTGTACAAAACAGCCTGAGATAGACAGGGAAGATTCTATGTCCAAAGTAACTCATGGTAAAAGTGGGAAAGGAAGAAAATTGAGCACAAAATAATATTAATATATCATGATAGAAAAATAGACTAATTGCAAAGTAGATTCAGTGTATATGCTAGGCAACACAATTTTGGATAAAATGCTACTCAAAAAATATAAAAATTTCAGCTGACAGACTAATTATGAAAAATTGGCTGAAATTTATGATGTTTGCCTATATCTGAGAATATTAAAGAATATAAAATCTGTGACTTCAATAGACAACACCAGCAAAATATTAGGCAGTTAGTTTTCTTATCAGTCTTCATATAAATGTGTACTCACTTGTGATTTGGTATTACATAGTCGGATTGTATTGAGACATTATAAGACTCATTGTTATCTACTGTAAAAATATGTTTATACATTACTGCAAAGTCCTCATTATCAAAGTGTTTGGATAAACATATTTCTGTTATAATTCCAGTAATAATTGTTTTATCCAAGTAATATATGTGATTTTATTATATTCTAAAATTATACTACTTACTGATTTGAACTTCCTGTTCAGTGTGCTGCTAAAAATTTAGAGATAAATTAATATTCCACTTCTGGAATATGTATGTGATTTCACTGAAGTTATTTCTTTGTATATACCTATTTATCTCTTGTCTATTATTGTTCATCTTGTTTACCTGTTTTCACTCCTGCTGTGTGTCAGGCATTATTTTAAACTGCCATAAATCTTTTTTAGATCAACACAGGATATGCATAAATAATTATGATACATTACACAACTTTGGGCAACTTGATTGATCTCGCTAGACTAGCTCTCTTATAGTCACTACAAGGAAGATTAGACAACATTGATTTCTCTAGCTTATTTGAGACTTAATAACTTATTAGGGATAGATTCCAAGGACAGTGATTGGGTCTCACAATAAGCTATTGAGATAAGGGAATATTCTATTAGCAAGCATTTTAGTCAGCACAGTAGAAGTAGTGAGAGTAAAACGAGTCAGTACATAGTGCCTGCTCAGGTTGAAGTTAGATTGTGATTAGGGAAAAGAAAACACCCAACTAGGAAACTTACAAACAAAACCAGATTTGGGCAGATGGTATTAGGTAACATAAAATGAACAATTAGATGACTATTATACTGCAATCTTTTCATGTTTAAAGCTGTGAGCAGTCACAAGCTGCGCTTAAATTAGTTCAGATCCAACCACCCTTCTATGGTCTTTGTATCATAAAGATCAGCCCTTGTGCAGGATACAGAACAATTCAAAACTCTTTCCTGAGAAACCTCATAAGTATCAAGATTTCTGCATCAGTGAGTAGGTTAAATGGCTCATCTCTAAAAGGGAATTAGGAGCCAGGGCACTTCTATTTCCTAACAGTTAGCTCTGCTCTCTGAGTATTAGACATCTTTTTCAATCTATTACAGAAGCAGTCTGTTTAACAGACATACTTCAGAGACCTCAGACTTAGGAAAGTTGTCATCTTCTTCAGTTCATGTCAATTTCTGTCAGGAAAAGCTGACAGGGTGCTACTCATCATATAACTGGGTACAGCAATTCACTGCTGTGAGCTTGCCTTTTAAATACTCATCTTTGAGCATCCATCACCCAAACTCTTCTGGGATTCAAGCAAAGAAACTTTTTCCCCCTTATATTTGAATACACAGCAAATTAGCTTTTGTCAAATAAGTATTGAACGGAGTCTGAACATGTTAGATCCAATACTTTTAGCATGCCTAGTATAATTCATATATATATATATATATATGTATATATATATATATTTTTTTTTAAGACAGAGTTTTGCTTTCTCACCCAGGCTGGAGTGCAATGGCGTGATCTCTGCTCACTGCAACCTTTGCCTCTCAGGTTCAAGGAGTTCTCTTGCCTCAACTCCTTGAGTAGCTGGGATTACAGGCACCCACCAGCATGCCCGGCTAATTTTTGTGTATTTACTAGAGTCGGGGTTTCACTACTGTGTTGGCCAGGTTGGTCTCAAACTCTTGACCTCAGGTGATCTGCCTGCCTTGGACTCCCCAAGTACTGGGATTACAAGCATGAGCCACTGCGCCCAGCCCATATCATTATTTCTTTACGCAAACTTTGTTTTTTAGTTGATTTTTTTTTTTTTTACCTTCTATACATTTTCAAACGAAGTAGTAAGAGTACAATGTTATAATACAGTCAAACGTTGTCCCAAATTTAGCAAAGATGTTTAAGTTGAGCTCCTGGCTGATAGATACCATTGCCTTTCAAAAGCTTGCTGCTCAAGTCATTCTATGACAGGTGCCTTGAAAGTGATAAAATTGAAAGTGTGAGCATGCCTTATGTTTAAGGTCAGCCTTCACTAAAGCAGATGAACACTTGAGTTGCCATTTTAACATTTCTTAACTAGAGAAATAGATTTGAAAAAGCTTGAATTTCCACATGGTGATGATAATGCAAGACTGTACTATTTTATTTCTTCTGTTTTTGTGAACTTTACTTAAAGAGACATTATAATATGTTCTGTTAACTTCTAGATGCACAGTTAGTACAAAGACTTTTAATCCTTTCAGTAACCATTAACACTTATACTACTTTGTATTAATAAATGCACAAAGAAATTAGGTGAGCATCAGTTTTCTCAACTCTTCACATAACTACCCTGTAGTATAATATGGTGCTGACAATGCTGATGATAGTATTGACTGGGTTGATATCAAGATTAAATAAGTTAATACACATTTTACCAAGGTACAAAAAAAAAAACAGTCTAAATATTAGCATTAATTTTAAAATTTGCAATTAAAATTTTGGGCTGAGGGTAAAATTGGCTCAGAGTTTCCTAAAATGTGTGTCAAATGTTGTTTTAATATAGATAAGGATCAACATTTGGTTATACATTTGATTATCTAAAAAGCTAACCTGGTTAATTTACTTGACTGTAGTCATCATTTCACTATGTATACGTATATCAAAACATCATGTTTTATTTCTCAAATTTACATAATTGTAAAAAAAGAAAAAGAAAGAAACAAACATCTTTATTCTACAAGTTTGCTGCTTTCCCTATCTCTGTGTCATCTAGTGAGCTCTCCATTAGTTAAATCCCAAACTTCAGGAAGCATATACATTTCAGTAGTAAAAAAATAAAATCCAACTATAGATTTTTGAAATATGAAATAAAACATTATTTCTTTGGGTTTTATGTGCACAAACTTCTCCTTAATTACTAAAAATATGTAATCTTTGCATTTTGGAGCATTAAAAATATCAAATTTTATGTAATTCAAGTCAGGCCACACTTCAAAAAAACCCTTGATTTTTAGATTTATTTTAGCTACTGCTGTTCTCATAGTGAATGAGGTATTACTCTATTAGATAGTATTGGCTGTCCTCTGCAATATCTCCTCTTTCCAAAGTATCACTACTTCTGGCCTAAAATCTCTAATGTTATGCACGTAAACATAAAATACCTAACAAATAGCTAAGAAATTTTCAATTACAATTGAAAGCATAGTATAATAAAATACCTAAAACAACATTGAGAGATACAGTCATCTGTTTTGTTTGTTTGTTTGTTTTTCAAAAAGGAATGGAAGAAAACCACAATGCTGGTTTGCAGTCACAGCTGGAAGATTAAGGTATGTGTAGGATTTCTTTTGAGAATTTATTGTATATTTCTCATTGGCAACTTTGGCAAAAACCATGCAGCTTGTATTTTCTCCTCTTTATAGTTTCTCTGAGGTTCAGAAGCTCTAGCAACCCTCGTTTTCTCACATGATCTTACTCTGTGTAAAATACTTTTCTCTAGCTCATGTACAGATCACACATTCTGAAAACAGTAATAATATCTATCTAGTTTATAGGCCATTTGTCTATAATACAAATTATCAAACTTTTGAGAAATTAAAGCAAAAGTCAGTAACTGTATTACACAACATATGGCGTCTTCGTGTTAAGGAAGGCTCAGAGGATCTTCTTTTCTCCAATTTAAATGTTCTAACATGATACATATATTAAAATAATTAGGTAGATAGTTTTAAGTGAATAAAATAAAGAGACTTGGGTCACAGACTAGATTGTTATAAATTTTAAATGAGCTGCTACATAAAAACTCTGGGAAAAATACTTATAATAATTGTTTCATAAATATAAGTTGTAAAATCACTGTCAATGAGATTTGGAACAGAGAGTTAAGTTATGCCATTTAAATCCAGAGAAAATGCCATAAGATTTAGGAGCACACTCACTTTGACTTTATGGAAGAAAAATTAAATCTAATATGACTAATGTCAATAGCAACCCTTGCTCTATGAGAACACTGATTATATTGAGAAGAGAGAAAAAAAAAAGAGCATCAGTGGGGCTAGCTACTCGATCTCTGAATGTATCTGAGGCTTATTTTATTGCTCCTTATCAGTTTATTTGTACAGAGATCTCCTGTTCTAGAGCAAGCCCATACCATTATATAAGAAAAGCATGCCAACGTTAATTCTGAGATATCAGAACTTCAACATAGCTTGAAGACAATGGAAATATGTGCTGGGCTTGTATCTTTCTTCAACAGTTTAGAAAGTCTCCTTTCTACTATTGTCTTTTCTGCCCCGTCAAATCATTTGAAGCTTGTTTTTGAGTTATTGACAGGATTCCTATTTGTTTAGTGTATAGAGTGTTTGTACATATTTGGTTTGTTGGTTTGTTGACTTTTGGTGGAAACAGTTATTTGCTTATTTGCTACTTGTCAAAAATATTTGCAATGATCAGATGACAAAAGAGAAAGAAAGTAGAAACAATATTAAATTCAAAAATGTATTTTTTAGGAAAGGAAATTCCTGAAGTGCATATTGAGTTCCACTTATGTTTTTCAAGAAAATGTAGTATTGGCAAGCGAATTTACTTTAACTCCTTAAACTTTCTACAGTAAGGAAGATAGATAGATAAAATTGTTTGCTTTTTCTTTTCAATTTCTATTCAAGAACTATACTTAAACAAATATGTGTAGATGATAGAAGCAAGGAAATATCACTGAAAGGAAAATACTACTTTTGAAAGGTGATAATACCTAGGTAGGTTTTAAAACGCCCAAGTGAATTTGCAAGAAAATAAAAGCCTTTTTTCTGATACTTTTACCATTTACAGAGAATATTTGCATGTGTTTATTGTGGTAATTCAAGAACACAAAGAAGTTTTAGCATTTTTAAAATTCAGTTAAACACATTGCAAACACTTATGATTTAGGCAATAAAGTGTATCTAAATATATTAGTTAAGTGAAGACACAGGTTTTAACGTCTTTACCTGTGTAGCTTGGGGTATGTTAACTCTCTGATAATCTTATTCTTCGTATGGAAAATGATAACATCACAGACATGACTCAGTTGCTAAATGTCTTAATTAGAAATCATATGAAGCCTGACATATTAGAAACAGCAGAAGCTGGTCAATTAATGATAGTCACACGAGTATATACATACTTCACACTCAAGAAGCTGGAGTACAAGAAATGATTAAACAAAAATATATTGATAATAATCCAAATGCCATTAAAGCTAATGAAAAAAAAACTTTACTGGTAACACTTGTCTAACTATATTGACAAAGACTAACTTGTACTTGATTGTTTTACTTACATGAGCTAACGTATTTCACATCTCCCATTTTTAGCTAGTTTGAAATAAGTTTCTATTATATCATGTACCAAATTTAAAAAACACACACATAAAACAACAGCAACACACACACACACACACACAGTGTGAATAAAAGTTTATTATAAGATTTTTTGTTTGTTTGTTTTTTAAGACAAGGTCTTGCTCTATTGCCCAGGCTGGAGTGCAATGGCACGATCGTGGCTCACTGAAACTTCTGCCTCCTGGGTTCAAGTTATTCTTCTGCCTCAATCTCCTAGGTAGCTAGGATTACAGGCATGCACTACCATGGCCACTAATTTTTGTATTTTTAGTAGAGGCAAGATTTCACCATGTTGGGCAGGCTGGTCTCAAACTCCTGACCTCAAGTGATACGCCTGCCTTGGCCTATCAAAATGCTAGAATTAAAGTTGTGAGCAGCCTATTACGAGGTTTTAATTACAACACTGTATCAGACAGTGAAAAACAGAATTGGAAAAACACTGATACTAGGTCAAATCCTGATTAACTTAATGATTCTCATTTGTATTGTTACTGTGTCTGTGCTTGAATATTTTCCGTTGGAGATAATTTGGTACCCCCCAAAGCAGCGTTTTCTATTCATAAAATAGCTCTGATAATTTTATTTTCCTTCCTCATTTCTTTCCTAGTCGACTTCACAAACATTTTATTTGGTAAATATTCATCAGGTACATTCAACAAGTCAGGTACTATGCTAGGCTCTAAAATATGTTTTGAACATCACTAATTCAGTCTCTGCCTCACCAAATCCATAATCTACTGAAGCAAACACACAATTGCATTCCTATTAAATAAGTCCTGAGTACTAAAGGACAAGTACTTATGCTTTTCTTACTGAATGTTCATTGAATATTTGAATATATTCATCAGTATTCCCTGCAAATTTACGGATTCAAGTGCTAAATACAGTAAATCTTTTTGTTTACCTATTTACTTAAGATTGGGATTCATAAGTTTTAGAATTCAGAACAATAGGGAAAAGATTGATTTAAATGTTCCATTAAAATTTATCAATTAAAATTCTTCACAGTATCAAAGCCATTGGTGTAGAACACATTTGAAAGTAGATTTTTCTATTTAAAACTCCTAAAAATACTTGTATCTCAGAGTTTATACTATTAAAGCCACAATAGGTGTGGTTGTTGTGAACCATAACTTCTTAACATTAGTATAATGATATTTATAACTGGTGGTGTTTATAAATCTTCATGTAGTCATAAGTTATGTAGAGTGTGATTCTGTAGATAATTTTTTATATAAATCTCTATGGAGCTGCATAAAATTTGTTTAAGATACAGCAATGCTGTCATTAAACATTCATGTTCTTCAGGATACACATAAAGCCTACAAAATGCAAAATTCTCATTTTTCAAAGACAAATTATTCTTTCTACATTACTCAATGGCTCTTTTTCCTCTCTTACTTCCTACCAAGAAAATTATAGTTAAGAACTTCACCTTTTACCATAAAGATAAGGGGAGGGACATAATTTCAATTTACTGGTTTTGTTTTTTGTGACTGAATAAAGTCATATTGATTTATAACTTACATAGCTATTTTCATTTCTATCTTTAGTGACCAAATATACTAAAAAGAAAGTTTGCTTGATTCTTACCTCATAGACTGCCCTTAAAATAAATAACTTTAAAAAATACAGCTTGACAAATATTTCACAACTTATTTCTAGTATTCTTAAAATGTTATTTAGAATTTTAAATCACTTTAACTTTAGTTACTACCCTGTTATCTTTCTGTCTCTTCAAATTCTTCTGACACTTTAGGTCCACTGTTATTTTGCATGAATACTTCCCAAATTGGGTCATTACACAATTTGGTTACCATCTTCTAAATTTCTAAAATTATTTCCAAATATGCAGTTAGTCTGACAACAAGTCAATAGCACTGGCTACTTTTTATTTTTTTCAATATAGTTTAATCATAGAATGTGTCCTAACTATAGCATCATTTACACCTCATTTTTTCTACTAGATCTAGTGCCTAAAAATGAAGACAAGGCTTTCCTTTTTTAACTGTTTCTCAAACTTACTAGACTACTGCCAATTGTATAGCTAGACTTCTAAATTATTAATAATCCTTTGATTAATAATAATTCCATAAAAAAGAAATTACTATAGGCAAGGTATCAGCATCACAATATAAACTACTTGGACTTAGTTTTCTCTTTCATATAATGTAGATTTTTAAACATATTTTGTTTAAAGTATCTTTAGCCTGTGCTATTGCATTATTTTATGCATTTTTAATAACTCAGCCAGTCATTGTTCTTAGGCAAAAGGAAGAGAAAAAAGTACTTCTAGAACTTGCACAGCTATACAATTAGTCTCAACAAAATGTGTTTTTAGAAGTGCAATGAAATTTTAATCAACTCAATATTTGAGGACCATTATAATGGATATAAATTATAAACAAACAAAAAAACAATTAACTCTTAACATTATCTACACTTAAACAGAATTTGTTGATAGAAGATAAGGTTCTAACCAGTTGTAAAATGCTATTTTCTTTATTATTTGTCAGTGATGGTAATAGTGTAGTTGGATAATTCATATTGTTTTTAAAGCTGTTTTATTTAAAAAGTCTTTATTTCAATGCTTATAGACATGCTCACATTGGATAATATGGGACATAATTTATTATACATCTCCACCCACACTCATCACATTATTCATACAGCTAAGAAAAAAACATTTAAAAAATCACCAGTCATCTTTAAAAAACATTTAAAAATATCACCAGTCATCTTTATTCCCTAGCAATGCATTCAATGCTTTGATTTTGCCAATAGAAAGATAAAGTAGCTTAGTCATCGATTTGTAACTTATGTGGCTGTTTAGTTTTTTTGTACATTATCTCCATATGCCACCATATGGGCTTGCCGACAATATAAATCCATCAAAAGAAAACCTCTAGATTTGAAATAGGACTATGGATCCAGGCAAGCTCTGTCCACTTGTGTACTTGAGTCTGATTACAAATATGAGTAGCAGAACCTGTGTAGAAACAGCAGGGCAATATTTCACAAAATGGCATTCTGTGAACCTTCTTAATTTAACAAAGAGGCAATCTATCAATCATATTCTCTTGAGAACATATTTATACATGGGATTTAACTTATATAACTGGCAAGCAATAATGATAATTGCCTCCCCTTAGCCAGATAGGTTGTTTTTTAAATAGCTATATACTGTTTTAAGTCTCAGTGTGTAGTCAATACAGCACTCAAGTGGCATACTCTAATATAAATGATATGTCAAATATATGTATATGAAGACATAAATATAGGCTCAGTCTGAACTGCCTACACACAGAATACTTCAAGGTAAGATTTTATGTACATATTTTCTTCTGCAGATTTCAGGTTACAATGCACAGCTGAGTGAACCAATGCAGAAAACATTCTATATTCAATTCAATAGGGCTCCATTAAACGTTAGCATAATCTGTGCATTGGATCAATTACATAGCTATAGCCAGTTTCTCGTTTGCAATAAGGAGTTTTTTTGTAGCTCCTCAAGGCTTACTGCAGGAAATTCAGATGACTCTTGAAAGATAATCACAAAGAGATAGACACAATTAGACATGAAAATAAATCTCACATTGGAGAGTACATTGGACACCATATGCTGCTCACCCCGAAGAACAACAGTTACATTTTCTTAAAAACAAGAAGTCATTCTTTTATAAAACTGTAGTACAATTATCTAAGTAAAAAAATTAGTATTTAGCAAATGTTATCTAGATAAATGTTATCTAGATAACAAAATATTTTCAATTGTCTTAATAATGTCCTTTACAGGTTTTATTCTTTCTTTAATCCAGGATCCAATGGAGAATGACTCATTGCATTTAGTTGCTATTTTTAATTTGCAAGCTTTTCAGCCTTTTTTTCCCTTTAAATCCTACTTTACCTGGATATTTTGAAGAATAGGATGTTATTCATTTTATGTTTCTTGAATGCTTTCTAAAGATGTGATTCAAGTTAAGCCCTTTAGGGAGGAATACTACAAATGTATTATTATTTTATTCTCAGTTTTTGATGTTAACTCTGATCACTTGATAAGGTAGTGTCCTTTAGGTCTCTTCACTCTACATTTATCATATTTCCTTTCACAACTATGACATAGGTAGATAGCTTTTTAAATGTAAAATTGTTATTTATTTAAGTATCAATTGATAATTTCCCAACTTCATCATTTAATCTGTATTTTGAAGTTGACATTTGAATGTAAGAAAGGGCTTTTCCTTCCATTGCATGTGCGTATTTATTTATTCTTTATTAATACCAGAATAAAATTAAAACATCTTATGTTATTTGGTACATTATAACTCATTATTATCTTTATTTTGATGTTCAAATTTCTCCAGGTTTCACCTGTGAGAGCCCCTTTGAGACAACAACTATGTTCTTTTGATTTGTCTCTATTATTCTGTGACCATGTATGGGCACAATCATCTTCTCTTTTCCCTATATCAATGTTGAATTTTGCCTTCTCTCATAGGAGCATTGGTTACTTTGAATAGAAAAAAATTTTTAATCATAAGATCTGAATACTACAGGTGTTTTTGCTATTGGAGTACCTTTGCCTTAGAGTCTTCACATTACAGTTAGACAGAGCTAAGAAATATAGACAGTAAATGTACACTTGTCTCTTGTATTTAGACGTTTAGTCTCACTTTCCCTCTTTCTCTCCCTATTCTGTCTCCCTCTCCTCTCTTCTGCCTCCTATTCCCCAATATAATCAAACACCACAAGGTGTACTTTAATCTTTTTCCTTTCCTTTTTTTCAACTTTTTTTCAAATGAGAGAAACCTGACTCCTTGATTGTCAATAGATTTATTCATTAGTTCAACCTCAAATATAATAATAGGAGACTCAAAATTACTAACTCATAGCACTGAAAAAAGTAGAGTTGGATAATAATCTTAACACACCTGAGCACTATAATCTTAGATGTTGAAATCCCAAAAGATCAAAATCACTAGTGATGAATTCCCCAAAATGTAAATCCCAAAAGCCATGATTACAGAAGATTAAAATCCAGAATATTGAAATCCTGAAAGCCAAATTCTGGAAAAGGCATCGATATGTTTTCTATTGTATGTAGGATAGTTACACCATGTTAATTGCATCATGTTAAGTGGAACTGTTACCTTGTTATCATCTATATTTTGAAATTAATTATGATTTAAGATGTATGTGAATGCCAAGTTGACAAGGAGTGGACTTGTGGACTTAATTTTAGGTGCCAATATCACTAGATTAGTGAAAACCTAGAAATCTGGAAAAGCATAATTTGGGGGTATGTCTGTGAGGGTGTTTTTCAGCAGAGAATAGTGTGTGGGCTGAGTGGACTATGGAGAAGATCTGCCCTCAGTGTTGGCAGACACCATTCAATCAGCCAAGGGCTTAAAAAGAACAAATACAGGAAGCAAATTGGTCTCTCTCTCTCTCAGTGCTGTGATAGACTTTTCTTCTTCTGCTTTTGACATCAGAAGTTTGACTCCATGAAATTCCACTATCAAAACATTGATTTTGTGTGTAAGCACTGTAGATGTATGTAAAAAGGTTGAAATTATCCAATAAATGAAAAGATATCCTTTTGTTAGCAGTGGCAAATTTGTACTGGTCTTCAGCAACCTCAATTCTATTTTTTTTTGAAACAGAGTCTCACTCTGTTGCCCAGGCTGGAGTGCAATGGTGCAATCTTGGCTTACTGCAACCTCCGCCCCCTAGGTTCAAGCGATTCTCCTGTTTCAGCCTCCTGAGTAGCTGAGATCACAGGCACCTGCCACTGCATCCAACTAATTTTTGTATTTTTAGTAGAGACAGGATTTCACCATCTTGGTCAGGCTGGTCTTGAACCCCATGCCTTGGGCTCCCAAAATGTAGGGATTACAGGCATGAGCCACTACACCCAGCCAACCTCAATTCTTACCTCTTTAAAAGAAAGACTTTGACCAAGGAGTATTAATCAGGCAGAGGAAGAGACTGAGGCAAGATTTAGAGTAGGAGTGAAAGTTTATTAAAAAGTTTAGAGCAGGAACCACAGGAAGTATCGTACACTTAGAAGAGGGCCAAGAGAGCAACTTGAGAGATTCAAGTGTGTGGTTTGACTTTTCACTTGAGGTTTTGTATGTTGGCATTGTTCTGGGTCTTGCATCTCTTCTCCCCTGATTCTTCCCTTGGGTTGGGCTATCCATCTGCGCAGTGGCTTGTCAACACTTGGGAGGGGCCAAATGCACAGTGTGTTTCCTGAAGTTGTATTCATATGCTCACTTGAAGTGCTTTTCTCTTACCAGTCAAGCATTCCTAGAGGAAGATCACAGACCAATTAAATTCCTCGTGAGCCCACTTGCCCAACTCCTGAAATCTTATTGGGAAGCGCTGATCACCAGATTCAGGTGTTTACTATCTACTAAGAGACTGCCTTTCCCTGGCACCAGCTGCAACAAATGATTATTTTAGCGAGACAATTTAACAACTGCAGGGTCGTGCATGGTGGAGCCCCCTTGCCCAAGTCCTGAAATCTTATTAAGAAGTTACCAATCACTAGATTTAGGTGTTTTCTATCTGATGGGAGCTGCCTTTTCCTAGCACCAGCTGCAACAAATAATTATTTTAGAGAGACAGTTTAACAACTGCCTGACCATCACCTGATGGTTTTTCTGATATTCCTGGTTGGGGCGAGGAGCTCTCTCCTGCCCTGCTCATGTCTTCCTTTTACTCTGACATTTCCTCCCTCAAGAGTCCAAGACCCTAATTCTTTGGGAAAATGGATGAAGGTAAGACTTCTATAACTGCTTCCTGCTGACAGAGAGGCAGTGGTATTTGTTCTGCGAGTCCTATCCTCTTGCTAGCTGTCAGGGCACGGTGACTCCATGGGTTAGAAAAAGTATTCAGCCAGGTCCAAGGAACCTGGATATTTTCTGTGCATCTACATTTGTGAAAGATAAAATTTTCTGATATATTGGCTCTTTGGATGACTGCATATACATTGGTGACCTTTTGTGGGTTTTTAAATCTAACTCATCAAAAGACTTAGGTTGTCTGTCACAGTATTTTTGAGGACTACAGTTTTAAAGTTGGCTGCACACAATTATCAACCATAGTGATATTCATTTATATATTATGTTTTTGACCTATTTTTATGAATTCAACTTGTCTGCTCATAACTTATATCTGACTGTCATTAGTATACATAAATGTTTATGCTTTTAAAACTATGTATGGTACTTGCCAATTTTATTGTTTAAAGTAGCCTATGAAGTGTTCTATCATGTTTTTATGTTTCTGAAATAAATCTTTTAAAACTGTAAAAGA
The DNA here is from genome assembly GCA_963573385.1 of Cacajao melanocephalus. NCBI lineage: Eukaryota > Metazoa > Chordata > Mammalia > Primates > Pitheciidae > Cacajao > Cacajao melanocephalus. Next base: position 23,337 of record CAUYLG010015361.1, read on the forward strand.
AGTTTTGAATATTTTTCAAAATTATGTTTTTTAGAATTCTTTGAGTTTAATATTTTGGGTTGTCAAAATTCATATTTATGTCATTTGTGTCTATGAATTATTATGAAAATAGCATATCTTCCAACTGGAGTTCAATTTTTATTTACAGCTCTTTTTAACGTAACATTTACACATAGAAAATGAAAAATTCTGAAGTAGATAATTTGATGAATTTTTAATAATCATACACATGTAACTCTTATTTCCAGTAAGAGAAAGATGATTTTAATCACCCTGGAACTTGTTCTCATGTCCTCACTTTATAAATACTATGACTCTTAATGTTTAAACAGTAATTTAAATTTAACTTTCAGTAATACAAAATCCTATTAATTGTTGAATTTGTTTTTCACATTATAAATTATGCCCTTTGTTTTATTTAATTAAACAAAACTTTCAAAATATTCATATTATAAAAGCATGAAATACTTAAAAATAATTTACAGTACTACTCATGTTTTTCATGTGTTTAAGAAGATGAATATAAGTGAGTGCACAAATTACTCGTATGTATCCTTTTCACAAATGGAACCCAATTAATGTAATCAATACACAAAAAAGACATATTACCCTAATTTCAGAAGCCTTCCTTCTTCCTACTCATTGTTATTCTGGGAAGGTAATGATATCCTTATTTTTAATAACTTGTGCCCTAGAATCATGTAACAACTAAATTATACAATATGCATTATTTTTGTGGCTGGAGTTTTGCTAAAAATTACTTTTTTGGTATTTATTCATTGTGATGCATATAGCAAGTTCATTTGTGCTTATAGTGGTATAGTATTACATTTTATGGTTTATCATGGTACAAACCCATTCTAAATTTGATAATTTTTTTGTTTTTAATGAGATTATTATGTAAACTGCTGTTAAAGGAATCCTTATATATGCCTTTGGTGACTAGTGTACACATTTCTCTTAGGTAAATATCTAGGCATGGAATTGCTTAGCCATTAAAAATGTGTATGTTTATCACTTGTAGATAGCACAAAGCTATCAATATCAGTCGTTGGCCTGTTAAGAACGGTTGCACAGCAGGAGGTGAGCTATGCGCTAGTGAGCATTGCCACCTGAGTTTCGCCTCCATATCAAATCAGTGGCAGCATTAGATTCCCATAAAAGTGCAAACCCTATTGTGAACTGCACATGTGAGGGATCTAGGTTGCAGGCTCCTTATGAGAATCTAATGACTGATGATCTGAGGTGGAACAGTTTCATCCTGAAACCATACTCCCTCCCCACATCTGTGGAAAATTGTCTTCCATGAAGCTGGTCCCTCATGCTAAAAAGGCTGGGGACGACTGGTGATAGTATTCTTCTTCTAGTACTGATCTCATGGGAAAATATTTTAGCACTAAGTTGGATGCTTGCTATAGTATATTTTTTTCTACAGAAATTCTGTTCTCTTATATTTCTGCTTTCCTTAGAATTACAATATAGTTTTTCCTCAGTGTCCATGAGAGATTGACTTGAGAACATCCTATGGATACCAAAATCCAGGGATGCTCAAGTCCCTTTTATAAAATGGCACAGTATTTGCACGTAATCTGTACGTTTCCTCCCATATACCTTAAATCAGCTCTAGATAATTTATAATGCCAATACAATGGAAATACTACATAAGTAGTTATTGTAAATAGCTGTTATACTGTATTCATTTTTTATTTTATTGTTGTATTGTTATTTAAAAAATATCTTTTATTCATAGTTGGTTGGATCCATGAATATGGAACCCACAAATACAATGAGCTGACTATATACATTTTGCGTGATGTATTGGCTTTTAATTGCTGTGTAACACATGACCACAATCTTAGTAGCTTCAAACAACAACCATTATTAGATTAAAACTGTGTAGGTCAGAATTCTGCCAGAAAATGTCTGGGTTATCTTCCCAGAGTATTGTAAGGCTGAAATGAAAGTGTTGGCTGAACTGAGTTTTGGTCTGAAAGCTTTAGGGAAAATCATCTGTTTTATTTCAAAGCCAGCAATGACCCAATGAATCTTTCTCATAATTTGAATCTTTAATTTTCTCTATCTCTGACCTCTAGACCTAAAGTGCTCATATGATTATATCACCCAGATAATCTCACTGGAATAAGGTTAATTGATTTGGGACCATAATTATTTCTGTAGGATTCTTCCACAATGCCTAGATTAATTTTTTTATTGAATAACTGGGAGAAGGTGTACGTATAGCACAGTCTGAAGATGTTGGGGTTCATTTTATAATTTTGCTAATCTCATATTAAGTGGTTCTCCCCCAACAACCATGGAAATGATGGTGTAATTTTGTTCTTCTTCCTTTGTTTAATTAATGTAATGAATTACAATGATTGATTTTTGAAAGTTTAACATTACCATCCTGGAATAAACACATATAATTTTCATATGTTATCCTTTATATCTCTTTCTAGATTTGACATGCTAGAATTTTTATGTTTTTATATCAATGTTCATGAAAGAGCTGTTCAACAATTTTTCTTTCTTATGAAGTTTTTTTATTCAGCTTACGAAATTAAGAAGATTTCAGTTATATCACTTGTGTTTTTGTATTGTTCATTTTTTAAAATTTTCTAGATCTGGTAAGATAGGTATCATAGTCAGCTGTCACTTAAGGATGGAAATCTGTTTTGAAAAATTCTTCATCAGGTGATTTTTATCATTGTGTAAACATCATAGAACACTGTGTGAACATCAAACCCAGATGACACAGCCTACTAGAAACCTAGGCTACATAGTACAGTGTGCTGCTCCTCAGCTACACACATTTATAGCAAATTCTATACTGAATAATCTTGGCAATTGTAACACAATTGTATGTATAAAATCTTTTTTTTTTTTTTTTTTTGATACAGAGTTTCACTCTTGTTACCCAGGCTGGATTGCAATGGCATTATCTTAGCTCACTGCAACCACCACTTCCTGGGTTGAAGCTATTCTCCTGCCTCAGCCTCCTGAGTAGCTGGGACTACAGGTGCACGCCACCATGCCCAGCTAATTTTTGTATTTTTAGTAGAGACGGATTTTCACCATGTTGACCAGGATTGTCTTGATCTCTTGACCTCGTGATCCACCCACCTCGACCTCCCATGTATAAAATCTTAACATAGAAAAGATACAGTAAAAATATCATATTATCTTATGGAAGCAGTCATTATGCAGTGCTTGACTGTATTTCACACTTAAAGTTTTGAAAGAAATTACTAGTGAAGCCAAATACATTCAAAAAGTTTTCTCAGCAGATAGTTTAATGTATAGATCCAATTTCTAAAGTAGATATAGGACATTTGCAAACTTCTTTTTAATTTTTGTTTCCATTTTAGTAAAATTTTTGTATTTGGAACATTCAATTTTATTTGCATCTTCTAAAATACTATTTTATTAATAATTTTTGACTTTTGTATGAATTTAGATTCTACAGAAAATGGAACCAATAGGATATATAAATGTAAATATAAATAAATATACCTATCTACTTATATGCCAAGAGATTTATTTTAAGTAATTGATTCACTCAATTGTTAGTGTTAGTAAATTTGAAATATGTGGGGCAGGTTGACATGTGGGAGATTCAGGAAAGAGTTCATGTTGCACTACAGTCTTAAAACTACAACAAAGAACAGCAAGCTGGAAACTCAAGCAGGGTTTCTATGTTGTAGTACTCAAGCAGAATTGCTCTGTCTTCAAGAAACCTCAGTCTTTTCTCTAAGGACTTTCAGCTAATTTGATGAGGCCCATCCACATGATAAAAAAAATCTGCTTTACTTAAAGTTTGAAATCAATTGACATTATAATTGGGAGGACATGTGGGTGAGGCTGACCTAATGATATATTTTAAATCTAGATTTCTAATAATATTTTAGATATGTTTCACCATTTTCTCTCTGCTGCCTAGTTAGAGTATTATGTATTTATAAACCACATACACAAACACACACACAAACATGTAATTTATTTTTTGAGATAGGTTCTCGCTCTGTCACCCAGTCTAGAGTGCTGTGTAATAATCACAGTTTACTGCAGCCTTGACCTTCTGTACTAAGGCTGTCCATCCTCTTAAGTAGCTGGGACCAGAGGTGAGCACCACCTTGCCTGGCTAATTTAAAAAAAATTATAGAGACAAGATGTCATAGGGCCTTGCTGTATTGCCCAGGCTAGTCTCAAACTCCTGGGCTAAGGCAATCCTCCCACCTTAGCCCATCAAAGTACTGAGATTAAAGTCCTGATCCCCTGATTGTGGTAAAAATTTTATATTAATTTGATTTATAAATTATTAAGCTATCCTTTCTTGCTGTGTGTATAATATTCTGTTAAATTCTTCTGTTTATTTTTCAATTTCAGTTAATGTATTTGTTAGTGCTAAGATTTCTGTTTTGTTTGATATAGATTCCAGTGGCTGACAGTTTTTGCTATTTTTCTCCATATATCTCTAATATCTATATCACATGTAGTTTATTTTTTAAAATGTTCTGCATTTTTCTATGCCTGATAATTTTTTCTAGAAAAATATGTTTTCCTTCAACTTTTATTTTAAGTTCCGTGGTACAAATGCAGGTTTGTTAAGTAGGTAAATGTGTGCCATGGTGGTTTGAATCATCACCTAGATATTAATATCATCACCCAGATATTAAGCCCAGAATCCCTGAGGTATTTTTCCTGATATTCTCCCTACTCCTACTCCCACCCTGATAGGCCCAAGTGTGTGTCGTTCCCTCACATGCGCCTATGTGTTTTTATCAATCAGCTCCCACTTACAAGAACATATGGTGTTTAGTTTTCTGTTCCCGCATTTTGTTTGCTAAGAATAATGGCTTCCAGCTCTATCCATGTTCCTGCAAAGGACATGATCTTTTTCGTTTTTATGACTTAAAGTATTCCCTAGCCTACATGTTCCACATTTTCTTTATCCAGTCTACTGTTAACGGGCATTTGGGTTGATTCTATGTCTTTGCTATTGTGAATAGTGCTGCAATGAACATACGTGTGACTGTATCTTAGAATGATTTATATTCCTTTGGCTATATACCCAATAGTGGGATTGGTGGGTCAAATCGTATTTCTGCCTCTGTGTCTTTGAGGAATAGCTATGTAGGAAATTTCCATACTTTCCTCCCTTATTCTGAACTTAAAACTAAATGAAAAAAAAATGCCTTACAATAGAGGAATGAGGACTGTGAACTAATTACATTAATTAGGGCATGAACTGATTGAAAGATGGTTTGTACTTGGATCCTTGAGGTATTTCATGAAGCCATTCATCCACCCACACACCCACAGAATCCCTGGACTCTTATCTCATAATCTTTAATTATTATCTTCCCAGCATTTCAAGACTGTCATACTATCTGCCTGGATTTTTATCAGCGTTTTGACCGATTTCTTGGCTTCCTTATTTGTGTAATTTTAAAATTTATGTAATATCCTTGGATGGGAAAGGGGTTGCTCAGACAGCTGAATTTAATAGAGCTCCCTTTTCTTATTTGGAAAGATGATGCTAAAACTTTGTATTTTTTTTTTTTTTGAGATCAAGAAACAATTATTACTTCTCTGTTGGCTTCTCTGTTTCTTAATACACATCTTTTGTCCTTTTGAAAAGAATTTTCAGAGTTTTCCTGGCACTTAGAATTGCCCATTGCTCTAAAAGACAAAGCAGTTGTTGAATATATTCACATATTAGTGTGTTTACATTTCTCCTTGGATTGTTTTCTTTATGTTATTGTTAATGTGACAATTCTCTAAGTTATTTTTTTAAATGTTATTTGGTTTTTTTAAGTGTTCACTGTCTACTGTGTTGTTCTCTGCATTAGTCTATTGCAAGCTACTAGTCTGTATTAACTTGCAGATGACTGACAGTCTCATGCTGATTGAAATATGCATGAAAATGAATAAGTGTATTCATCATAGAGCTTAATAACTTTGAGTAGTTTTTTAAATATTACCTTCATTGCTGCCATGAAAATAGAAATGAAATGTCAGCCATCTATAAATCAATAACATTTTTACTACTGTATTTTTTTTTGAGATTCTTACTCTACATTTTTAAAATTGGAACTTTATGGGCTAGAACTCTGCAAAACTCCTTTTTATCTTCAAAAAAACAAAAGGATAACCTGGGAAATTATTATAAAAAAATCTTTCTACTGGCAGTAAAAAAGTAAGTTTAGAAAAACAAAATCTAGAGAAATGAACGTTTTAAAGGTTAATATAGGAAAAAGTTTAATTGGAGTTGTTTGTCCACTATTAGTCTAATTTTACCTTAGTTAAATTTTCCCTGAAAATATATTATATTTTATTCCAGTTTTAAAACTTTTAATATTATCTTTCCCTCCAATTTAATACATTTTTAATTTTTCAGAAAATCAAAATTTTACTTATAAAAATTATTTACAAATTAGAAGTAAATAATCTTCATTTAAAATATAATAGTGAAAATCAAAATAAATGTCTTCTTGCCTTTTTGCCAAAGTTTTCTTTTTTTCTTTAATTGAAAATGTAATTTATCATTTGGACATGGTTGGGTTTTTTAAGGTCTGACTCTGTACGGATCATTTTTAAATTCAGCTATTTAATTTGTCATAAAACAAAGATAGGATATACATAGATTTAAGGAAAATCCATAATTAACTTACCACTTTTTAATTTGGTATTTAATAAAGGCATATAATTTGAAAAATGTTATAATTCTGAAGTTATTTCCCCAAAAAACCTAAAAATTAGGAATAAATATTCGCTTCTTGTGAACAAGTAATGTCTGAATGTTTTTGGTGTGTCCACAGAGAGTATCATAATGTCTGGAATGTAAGAGAAGATACATGGTATTTCTCCTACTGAGCCACCTAGTATATAACAAATGCTACAAAAATAAGTTGAATAAGGGAAAATTTTTAAGTAGATTGTTCAGGAATGGCTGTATTTAAGAAGTAATCTTTAATTTGGGCCTTACAGAATGTGTAGGCTTTTAAGGTACTCCATTAAAGAGTCAATAAGGCAAAGAAATATAGAGAAAATAGCACTGGCATCTAATCCCAGTGTGAGTAATCTAACTTCACATAAATGCTGAAGATGAGTAAAAGAACATTGTTAGATAGAACTAGAAAAAGAGAAAGAAAATCAGATTATTGAAGAACTTTACTGCCAGACAAAGGTAGATAATGCAGAATGTAGAAAATAAACTATAGGAAATAAGCAGATGAGTATAATTATGAAGGAGAAGAAAACAGCTAGATATGTTTTATAAGACAGTTACAAACTTGAAGATATGAGATTAGGCCTACTAGTTAAAAGATTATATATTTAAGATAAGTGGTTATAACGTCTGAGAACCTAAAGCAATGCAATGACAATGAAAAGGTAATCCTGTGATACGAACTTTTTAAACTAATAATATGTCAGTAATCTTGAATTAACTTGATACCTAATTTAGTGTAAGAAACCAGACAATGAAGAGTCAAAGATTAAGATTTTAGGCTTATCTTTCTGGAAAAATAATGTGGAGATGTAGTCATAAAAGTAGGAGAATGAGTAGAAGAATCTAATTTTGATCAGTTGGTGAAGGGAACAGGTAAGAGAATGGACCTTGTGCAATCAGCTTTGATGATCTAGCAGGATATATAAATGGATATGATAATTAGTCCTATGCTCACTTAGGAGAGAGTGTTGAGGTGTGAGAGGTTATGTTTTAACTCTGACACATAGTTGGGTACTATAGATAGGTGAATCATGGATTATCGGTGAATCATGGATGAAAAAAAGTGTGAAGAAAGGAGCAGGGAGGAGACATATATTCCTGTGAAAGAAGATTTGATAGAATAGGTGAAGAAGGAGAATTCAGAATATGGAATGGGAAAAATGAAGGTCAATTTCCTTTTTCATTTTAGTTAAAAGAAAAAAAAGGAATCAGCATCTTCTCAGCAGAGCCTTAAAATAAATTGCCTTCCTTGAATTAAAGTCACTTGGTGAAAATGAGTTTCAGTTGGCCTGAGGAAGGAGCTTCTTAGAATTTGATGTGTAACCAAATTACCTATTCATGTATTTGCATGAACTGTTATTTATAGACAACTTATTTATTGTTTAGCTTACCACAAACATATGTCAGTGGTTTTTTAAAAGTCTTTTACTCACATGACTTTCTTTTGAATAATAACATTTACTGTATTGCCTGGGGTCACACAGTAAGCCCATGAAATAAGACATGAAGCATCATTGCTATATTCTTTCTTTTCTTAAACTACTAATAGAAAAATCCCTAGCTGCTCTTAAAGGCCACTAAGGTAACATGTAGATATTTCTTCTGAAGCATAAAGGTTAAGAAAAAATGTATTTCCCAGGAAGTTATAAACAAAATTAGGACCTTATAAGTAAGTTCTAGCAATCATGTTCCTGCTGAAACCCATAAAGCTAAGTGTCTTTCAAGTCATATAATATCCTTTCTAAATCTTCTAGAGCACACATATCGTTATACCATTTGGCAATCTCTAAACCAGATGGGGATAAATGTTTTCAGTGTGGTACATTATACTTTGCTATAATAGAAGCCTTAGGTGATAAATGTTTCTGCAACCAATTTAAAGAGAATCCATTATGCAAATATAATAATACCTGCATAAAATCCTTGATGTTACAGTTTAGCATCATGTATTAAGCTTGTTTTAATGACTTCCCAAGATAAGTTTGTTCAAACAAGGGAAAAATAAAATATAATCAACTTGCATGTAGCCATTGTAGTAAGAGGAAACAGTGGCATTTAAATCTCCAGAATTTATCTTTTAAAATTATATTTGTTCTGAATATAATCAAGGTTGGATTTAACCAAAGAATCAATAGAGAGTGTTCTAAGTTTTGATGAAAAGGCATCTCTCTGTGTGGCTTTCTGGTATATTTTTTCCCCTAAAATGTCTGCATATTATATCATATTGATGTAAATATAAATATGAGTATAAACATACATATAGGTGTAAATGGTATTAGTATGTATTTGTATGTACGCATATGCACAGATGCACAAACACAGACACACACATGCACATACACAGAAATATTTCTTGTATCTACCTTCTTGTGGCTAATTAAAATAATGTATTCTTCCTCTATTGTGTTATTCCAGGGTAGATATATTAAGGTATATATTAATTTTTTAAATAACATAATATGTTAATAGATTCATAATCCTCACAGTGAAAAACAGAAAATGGAGAGAAACACAAAGTTTTCAGTTTCTAGAATAAGCGTTAAATGGGAGCCTGTGTTATTGGCTTTGATTCTCCTCTAGAGATGCCAATTGGAAACCTCAGAGGACACTTCTTTCCTGGTGTTCGTTCTGCCCACAGCACATGTCCAGGAGGAGCCCCCAAAACTCTGTAAGATTCTGGCAATATCCTAATATTTCCCTAACATTAGCAGCTTCGCAACCGTTACCTGCCTTGGTTCTATCAACACAAATAGCATTGCACCCTTTGCCTCAGTTTCTGATCATTTATTCATCTTCACAAGGAAATACAAGACTTCAATCCTTTCCTCATACTCAGAATTCCTCACCACACTGCCTTTTCTGCTCCGTCTCTCACCTCTCTTGAGTACCTGAAACTTTCTATTCTGCCAGACAGAACCATTAACATCCCCTAAGTAATTTATATCTTTTGAGAAAGTTCTGCTACATTCCTCTTCCAAGGAAAAATTGCCTTTCCTGTCCAGAGTTGCACAAATGGTTGTTTTGTCACCCATACTTTAGAGACCACTGGGTCTGAAGATGGTAAAATATCGTTAAATCACTACCCATTATCTCAAAATCATCTAACAATCCTTAAGCACGTTCTGGTATTCCTAGGATCTTTAAGTTTCTTGTTGACTGTATTTCTCCATTAGCACTGATATTGTCTTTCTTGGTGTTTCTGATATTCATGTAGATAATTCAACCAATGCTTTGTATAATAAGCATCATGTTCTTTTCTCTTCCAGTGACTTTTATGACTCTCATCAAACTTACTCTATTTTAACTTCACTGGCCTCCTTTTTTGTCCCTAGGACACTCCAGGCATGCTTGCACCATGGAAATTTCCACATACTATTCTTTCTGTCCAAATGTGGCTTCACTGTTTGCAAGTCTTAGTCCATTTGTCACCTTCTCAGTGAGTCATCCCCTCTTCAGTTTAAAACTAAATACCCACTTCTCCCTGCACTGCTTATCTTCCTTCTTTGATTTATGTTTTCTCTTATTGCCCTTCTCTCCAACTGATATACTGTGTATTTTACTTACTCATTTTATCCATCTATATTATTCTTAGGCTGACACCCACTTTAAAAAATAGCCTCCACAAAGGCAGATAATTTTCTGTTCCCTTCTTTGCTGTATCTTCAATGTCTAGAAGAGTTCTTGGCACATGGAAGTTTCACAGATAAGAATTTTTATAAATACTCCTTATTTATAAATAGTAACCACTTCATACTACCATTGACTTAAAACAGACTGTTAATGTATTCACTAGTTGATTTATTAATCAATGAATCCATTTATTAAGCATGCACATTTATCTTACTTTGTGAATAATAGATTCATCAAAAGAAGTCTTTGGAAAGTTGTTTAAAGTAGACAACTTAAAGGATAAACCTGAGCCTGTTACTGTCTTTTCAGCATAATCATAAGAAATTAAAGTTTATAATCAGAGCAGAATGAGCACATAGTGCTCAACAGGGCCAATAACATCTTCCAAACACCAACTGAAATGACAACAACAACAAAAATAACCTCAATAAGGTATCATATTTTAATGCATTCTTCACTTTTCTAAAAAATTATAAAAACATTCAAATGAAAACCAACTAAATTACAAAGTTTCTTTATAGTGCTTAAATAACCTAGTCCAACAAATGCAATAGTTTAATGTGAAGGAAAGCTTTCTGCTTTTTGTGTTACCAAGAAGGTATGAGTTCTTAGAGACAGATAAATAGAACTATAAATGTATTAGCACTTACTATACATAGTCACTGAAGAGAAATTCTTAATTAGAAATATACCTAGTTCATAATATTTCTATGAGTCAATAATGGATTTTTATGAAATCTCAATTGTAGGTCCCTCTGCTCTAGACTCATCCAAGTTAAATTTGAGAAGTTGCTCAATATGACCTCATCACCCTGACTTTAAGTTATTTCCTTCTCCCTCACTACAGAATTTATGACATCATGGTAGGCTAAGAGCCCTAGATCTCGGGTTATATGGTTTAGCAAATAAAATCAGGAATTCAAGGTAAAATTAAACTTCAAATAAACAACATTTATTTTTTCAAACATTATTATGTTTCATGCAATATTTGGGGCAGAGTTATACTAACATTTATTTGCTGTTTCTCTGAAATTCAAATTTAACTGATCATCCTCTATTTTATTCAGCAGCCATAGTTGGGCTTCCTCTGCATCTGTACTCAGGTATAAAAAAAATCAGCAGAAACACATAAATAGCTCTACCAAATTGCACTTAATATCTTAATTCTCATTCCATTTGAAAGAATATTGCCATTGAAACACACAGTTGCCTCTATACGGAAGACGTGTGCCACTCTATTAATGAGACTAGCATAAAAAATGGGAAATAAATATATATTATATATATATATTGTTTATAATATATATAATATATTTATAAATATATTATATATATATATATATTGTTTTTGTATTTTGCAGTTAGGATTATCCCTAGGAAAAAAATAAGAAGGAGTATCTAACTGGACTCTAGGAGTTCCTAGGAGAGTTTCTCCTTCTCCACATTTCCAATTATCCAATACTCTTGAGAGTTGTGATTTTTTTAGGCATAAATTATAAAGAATGACTGAATCAGCTCGTATATTATCAACCAATCATTCTTTGGTCTCTGCTTCTGACTTACATGAATAAATACACACACATAGACATACATGTTCCTGAATAAATGTACAATGATCATTCCTTCCTAACGATCATTCCTTCCTATGCTAAAAGAGACAAATCTCAAGATCTCTCTCCTTTTTTAAAAAATAATTGAAACTCTCATATGTGGCAATCCAAATTTATTGAACTGCTGATGATAAATTGTACTATTTTAATTAAGGCTTTTAGTTTACATTTAGTCACCTCAAAGTAGTTGTAACATTAGGTTGGTCAATTTAAAGACTGTGTATCCCTGATACACAGACACACAGTCTTTACATTGAAAAGCTGATGAATACAAAGCAACAAGGCATTGTAAATAAAGTCACAACAGTTACTGCAAGTTGAGCCTTATGATCATTTACACATGATAAATTACTTCTCACATTGCATGCATAGATACATCATTTAACATAAGGGTGTTCAATCTTTTGGCTTCCCTGGACCACATGGCAAGAAGAAGCATTGTCTTGGGCCAAACATAAAATACACTAAATATAGTGTTTGCCGTTGAGCTGAAAAAAAAAAAAAAAAAAAAAAAAGGAAGTCACAAAAATTCTCATAATGTTTTAAGAAAGTTTACAAATTTGTGTTGGGCTGCATTCAAAGCCATCCTGGGCTGCATGTGGCCTGTGGGCCATGGGTTGAACAAGCTTGATTTAACATATCGACCAAAATATTACATATGTGATACAATCACTAACAGGCAAAAATACTAAACTCATGTATTTAGTATTGCAGATACACTTATGCATGAGCAAGCAAGATATTCACAATGAGAATCTATAGCTGCAGAAGCCCAAAATGATTTACAAAAATTATTAAATCATAATAATTTCTTGAAAATATATACTTCTTGTCATCGACCCCTACTGTCCATAAAACTGTACACACTGTCCACTAGGTAAACAAAAAGGAAACATATAGTGATTCGAAAAGTACAGACATTCTTTTCCAACAGATAGAAAAGGCAACATCTTTAATCTAAGACATTATACTGATAGGACTACTATATTTTAAGGACAAGATTACTGACTTTATAATTTTATAATTTTTAATTTATAATTAACATTATAATTGACTTTATAATTTTTTTAAAAAGTTATAAAACTGTGTAGCTGTGTTAATCAAAGTACTTATTTTGTGCAATACAATGACAAATACCTTGAATTTATTTTTTAAAATGACAATAAGCTACAAGTATTAAAGAAAGTTATCTGGAGTAGTCTTTATAGGGGTTCTTTGGATTTTCCTTTATTATGCTAAATTAGTGGTGCTTTTAGGATTTACATTATTGTACTCTTCAACACAAAGTCGGGGGCATGTTAAAGAATACAGCACACCATTTTTGTACATTTACCACGTTGGTGGATGAAGAATGTTTCTAAGATGCTGGTAGGTTTAAGAAAGTTGGAATGCACTGTTAAATTGGGCAACAGTTCTTCAGACCTAGCTCAGAGCTACAAGACATTTAGTATATTAAACCAGCTGACATGACTTTTTGCAGACCTTTCCAGGCACTGGAGTTTTTCTGCTAATTTGTTGCACTAGGTCATAAAATAGCTAATTAACATTTATTTGTAATTTCGAAGAAGATTATAAGAATGCAGTGTTGGTCGACTATCTTGCTAGATTTTGACCTTGTTCCTTTTCTACAACTCTTTCATCTTCCAAGTCACAATTATTACTGACCAGAATCATTAGAACATCATCAACGTCTTTAACTTGAAGAATCTTTTCTCTTAGATATTGGGAATCATTAAATGTGGACTGTGCTATGATGAAATAAACTAATGCAAAGCCTTGTTTAGTTTGCATGTACACATCCCTCATTGCTGCAGATTTTTCTGTTTTTGTGATATCCAAGGTTTCAAGCATACACTGTTGTCCATCTACTTCAAGTTGCTTTCTATAAGAGTCTTCTATCATAGGATCATAATTTTCAACATAACATACTTGGACAAATTGTAAATGCAGAGCTGACATTCCAATGGCTCCTGTGCCAAGGATGACTAGCTTATACTCATGCATGATGCAAACTTGTCAAAACCTAATGCCTCCCATCCTTTCACTGGGTCCTCACAGCCAGTTTCACCCTGTGCTCCCTCTTGGTGATGCCACTGTGGTCCTGTCACTGCAGCCCCTCTGGCTGGTTTACATGCTTGGCTCTGCAAGTCTCAAGATTTCTAGAAAATTTTAATGGGTGTGAAAAGAAAGAAATGTTTGTTTCTACTTTGTTTTCATATCTTCCTACTTTTGATTAAATTATATCTCCACAGTGAGATATAATTTGTGATATAATTTTGGCATTTATATATCTTTCTTACCTATTAGTAATATTTTTCTCATTTTTGCATTCTGCCATTGAGATTTCTCTCTGCAAAAAACTGTAGAATTCAGAGCCTGATAAAGCTGTGAAAAGTGTTTATGATACTTAGTTCCCTTTAAGTTAAAACAAATAGCAAAGTAACATTAACACTTTCTACCTCTTTGTTCAAGAATTCCTAATATATGCCTCAGGGCCAGTGTCTTTTGCTACTCAGACTCAGAGAAGCCTTGAATCCAGAGAGGACTTATCATCATTTAGGTGAATGGGCCCCATAGAAGACTGAGATAGTAAATGGTGGGCTTAAGGTATCACAGCAGTGATGGGAGTTTTAAAGCAATCGTCACTCTGAAATATTTCTGTTCACATAACTCACAGAAATCTTTGCATCAATCAGTTTAATTGAAAAACTGTATTTCTGTCAACCAAAGAATCTAAGTTGCCCTTTATGCAATTACCAGTGACCTGCATTTTTTATCCCTTCAGATATAGTTTTACTAGCAGCTTAGGAGCTATTGTCACTGGGATAATCTCAGATGCCCACTTTGAGGTTGTACTTCACACACTCTGTCATATGACCATCTTTGAGAGCCCCATTTACAGCAGAATTATACATGTACCTCCCACCACCAACTGAATAATGTATATTGCATTTGTGACTAAGTCAGGGGTGTCAATTATTGCTTTAAGTATAAGTTTTAACTGAGACAATTTAGTTTTCAGTTTCAAAACTGTTAGAAAACTCAGCAGACCCAAATATTAAGTTAATTTGAAATTAAATGATATAGAAAGAAAAGTACAATTTAAAAAAGCCAAAGACACATAGTTGATTATTTTCTCTGATTCCAACTATACTCAATATTTTTCCAAAACTCTAGTCCATTCTCTACTTTGTCTTCAGTGAATTACTCATATAGATATAACCTCAATCAATCAAAAGAAATGTTTATTTTTCACTTCGTTTTAACACTAGAATAAATACATGGATATAGAGTTAAGGTAAATTTATTGATTACATATTGTGGATTTTAGAACACTGTGGTTCTTTTCTAGATCATAATAGATTTCTAGACCTACTAGAAATCTATTAACTTTATAAATAAATGTTTCTTTTTTCCATACAAGATCTACATAGAAAATCATATAACCACATTAGGTATGACAAGGACATAATGAAAACCTACTCTATTCTAACTCTGTGCTGAGATTTAGAAATACAACCTACTGGGAAAACAGACAAAAACAAATAACTAGTCAACTAAAATATCACACTGTGGTGAGAACTAAGAGGAAAGAACCCAAGTAACTGATAGTGAACAGTGGCATGTATATGAGGATGAAGGAGTGAGAGGTTAAGACAGACTTTCTTTTGGAGAACTGAAGAGACAGATTCTAAAAGTTAAGAAGGAGAGTCATATTAGGATAAGAGGGTAGAGGAAAAGCCATGAAGTAAGAAAAACCTTGACATATTTCAGAAACTAAAGAAAGGTTGGAATGGCTAAATTCCAGAAAATAAATGGGAAAGTGGCACTATACCTAATGAGATTGATATATACAGATCCTGCAGAACATCTCAGTAACTACAAAAACACCAGATTTTCTTTAAGGTATTATAGTGAAATACTAATGAGAGAGAGAGAGAAAGAGAGAGATTATTAAGAAATATAAATAGTTGGAGATTTCACTTTACTTGCAAGATTATAAATTAGCCTAACAGAATTAGGAATGCTGCTAGAAGGCTTGAGACTCTTGAAACAGAGACAAAGGCCATTGTCATTCACAGCATTGCAAGTAGCATGAGAATCTACATATTTGTCCCAGTTCTTCTTATTTCCAAGTCTCACATCAGCAATGCAGAAGGGCCCAGATGGAGACTGGGACAGGCAATGAATAGGTGCTGTTGCAGGAGAGGGATTCTGAACTGATGAAACATAAATCTTTAGTAATGAATAGCCTGCCCTTTCTCAAGGGAAAGATGTCATCTTCATTATAGAGGACGGTAAACATGCTTACATTTAGGTCTAGTAGGAGATACATTATCTTTGAAAATTATCTATTTGCTCTAAAAATATTCTTCAAAAACAGTCTAGATTTTTTGAAGGATAGATAAGTGCTTCCATTCACAAGACATGCAGAAATGCAAGCAACCCATGGATAATTGTTTTTCAACAGTCATGATCTGATTTATATTTTAAGCAAATTTATATTTTATATTTTAAGCAAATCATGATGTGTGGAGAATATTGAGAAGAGGTGTGTTATGTACGATGACCACTGGTATATCACCATATAACTATGAGATGTGCCTTGGTGGAAGGGGAGATAATTCTAGCCTGAACTAGGTGTATGCCTATTAAGATGGAGAAAACTCAACAAATCAGTATATATTTTGGTGGTAAAATTGGCACAATTTATAAATGTTTGCTTAATTGCATAGGTGAAATAATTTAGAAGTCAAAAATTTATTGGGATAGACATGCTTATGGGTATGTGAAAATAGAGTCTTATTTACTGAAGCAGTAAAAAGTTCAATTTTGAATATGTGAGGCTTAAAATAAATGAAGTAATGAATATGTACAAGATGGGGCTCAGAAGAAAGTTGTACATGAAAATGATTTTTGGAGTCAACAACTAGACAATGTATGAATTCCTGAGAATGAATGAAATGTCCCAATAATCATTAAAAATGATTTAAAGAGAGAAGAGTGAACTCAAATACATATTAAAGAAAACCAATTATAGGATATCAGATATCGGAAGAGGTACCTGAATATTTAGCAAGTAGATGTAAAAGACAGATTATTGTATCATAAAAAGAAAAAGAAAAGAAACCCACAAATAAGTTTAACACTGCAGGAAGGATACAGACATCTGGTTCAAATTGTCCTTCCTACTTTATTTGTCATTAATTGGGAAAGCTTAATGGAGTAAACTTTTCTAACTATATTGCAACAATTACTTTGGTAATTTTTTTATTCAATAAAACAATATTATAGAATACAATTGTGTTACTTTTTATAACTAGGATTTTTTCACTTACTGTTCAATATCGTATAAGTTATTACATTTATGATCCAGAAATAATCACGTTCCTATTAGAAATAATGGCACAGCTGGGCATGGTGGCGTGTGCCTGTAGTCCCAGCTACTCAGGAGGCTGAGGCTGGAGGACCTCTTGAGTCCAGGAGTTCTGGGCTGTAGTGTGCTATGCCGATCGGGTATCCACAGTAAGTTCGGCATCAATATGGTGACCTCCCGGGAGGTGGGGGACCACCAGCTTGCCTAAGGAGGGGTAAACCGGCCCAGGTCAGAAACAGAGCAGGTCAAAACTCCCGTGCTGATCAGTAGTGAGATCACACCTGCGAATAGCCACTGCACTCCAGCCAGGGCAACATAGCAAGTCCCCAATTAAAAAAAATTGTAAAAAATATAGAAATAATGGCACAATATAAAAATTATCATTTATGAATATAGGCTATTCTACAATATATAATAATTACATCATGGTAAATGGGGTATTCATCACCTGAAACATTTATCCTTTGTGTTATAAATGATCTAATTATACTCTTTAGTTATTTTTAAATGTACAATTATTTACTATAGTCACCTTGATATGCTATAAAATACTAGATTATATTTATCCTTTCTATTTTTTTGTACTCATTAACCCCATTTCTCCACCATATCCCACCTCTACTATTCTCAACCTCTGGTAACTGTCATCCTACTCTCTATTCTCATGTGTTCAATTGTTTTAATTTTTAGCTCCCACAAATAAGTGAGAACATGAGAAGTTTGTCTTTCTGTCCGTCTTATTTCACTTAACATAATGATCTCCAGTTTCATCCATGTTGCTGCAAATGACAGAATCTCACCATTTTTTATGGCTGAATAGTGCTCCATTGCATATATGTACCTTATTTTCTTTATCCATTCATTTGTCAATAGACCCTTAAGTTGTTTCGAAATCTTTGCTCTTGTGAATAGTGTTGCAATAAACATAGGAGTGCAAATATCTCTTCTCTATGCTGATTTCTCTTCTATTAGATATATATTTAGCAGTGGGACTGCTAGATAATGTGATAGCTCTATTTTTCATCTTTTGAGAACTATTCAAACTTTTCTTCACAGTGATTGTAATAATTGACATTCCCACAGACAATATGTGAGGGTTCCCTTTCCTGACATCCTCACAAGCATTAGTTATTGCCTGTCTTTTAGTAAGAGCCATTTTATCCGGAGTGAGATGATATCTCATTGTAGATTTGATTTGCATTTCTCTGATGATCAATGATGTGGAATACCTTTTCATATATTGTTTGCTATTTATATGTCTTCTTTTAAGATATATCTGTTCAGATATTTTGCCAATTTTTTAGTCAGATTATTAGATTTTTACCTTAAGAGTTGTTCGTGCTCCTTATATATTTTGGTTATTCATCCCTTGTCAGATGAGTCGTTTGCACATATTTTCTCCCATTCCATGAGTTATCCCTTCACTTTGGTGATTGTATCCTTTGCTATGCAGAGCTTTTTAACTTGATGTGATTTCATTTGTACATTTTTGCTTTGGTTGCCTGTGCTTGTGGGTTATTGCTTAAGAAATCTTTGCCCAGTCCACTGTCCTGGAGAATCTCCCCAATGTTTCCTTTTAGTAGTTTCATAGTTTGAGGTCATAGACTTAAATCTGTAATCTATTTTGGTTTTTTAAAATATGATGAGAGATAGGGGTTAAGTTTTATTCTTGTACATGTAGATATCCAGTTTTCCTAGTATCATTTATTGAAGAGACTCTTCCCCAGTGTATGTTCTTGGAACTTTTGTTGAAAATGAGCCACTGTAGATGTATGTATTTATTCCTCATTTCTCTATTCTGTTGTGTTGGTTTATGTGTCTATTTTTATGTACTACCATGCTGTTTTGGTTACTATAGCCATGTAGTATAATTTGAAGTCAGGTAATATAATTCCTCCAGTTTTGTTCTTTTTTTTTTTTTTTTTAAAGAAAGGAAAAGAGAGGAAAGAAAGTGAGAGTGAAAGAAAGAAAAAAAAAGAATGTACGAGAGAAAGAAAGAGGAAGAAAAAGAGGGAGAGAGAACAGGATTCTCGTTCTACTGCCCAGGCTAGAATGCAGTCTGAAAATGGGTATTAAAAACCTCTATTTTGCCAATAATTGTGTTTAACAATGGAGACAGGAAGGAATAAGAGATGAAAATAACAAACAAGCAGCCAACCAATATTTTATTTAAACCTGTGAAATGCTATGCAATTG
>CAUYLG010015362.1:0-23292 GCA_963573385.1 Cacajao melanocephalus
TAAACTTAACAAATATTTACAGAACTCTCCACCCCAAATCCACAAAACATACATTTTTCTCAGTATCACATTACACCTGTTTTAAAAGTGACCACATAATTGGAAGTAAATCACTCCTCAGCAATTGCATAGCATTTCACAGGTTGAAATAAAATATTGGTTGGCTGCTTGTTTGTTATTTTCATCCATTATTCCTTCCTGTCTCCATTGTTAAGCACAATTTTAGACTGCATTCTAGCCTGGGCAATAGAACAAAAATCCCGTTCTCTCTCCCTCTTTCTCTTCCTCTTTCTTTCTCTCTTTCATTTTTTTTCTTTCTTTCACTCTTTCTTTCTTTCTTCTTTTCTCTCTTTTTCAAAAAAAAGAGACAAGATCACATCAGAGTATAAGAATTTGTAAAATATCAGAGTGTAAGAATATCTAAAATATCAGAGGGTAAGAATCAAAATTGAGCTATGCAGAGAAGGAGTGGACATAGGGTGGAGAAAACCAGACTGTTTGTAGGAATTCCTGAGTGAAGAAATAAACCTGTTCAATTTAAGTGGAGTGTGTGTGTGTGTGTGTGTGTGTGTGTGTGTATGAGAAATACAAAAAAAAAAGTGGGCTAAGGGCATGAATAGACAATTCTCAAAAGAAGATACACAAAAGGCCAACAAACATATGAAAAAATACTCAAATCACTAATGATCAGGGAACTGCAAATCAAAACCACAATGCGATACCACCTTACTCCTGCAAGAATGTCCATAATCGAAAAATCAAAAAACAGTAGATGTTGGCATGGATCTGGTGATCAGGGAACACTTCTGCACTGCTGGTGGGAATGTAAACCAGAACAGCCACTATGGAAAACAGTGTAGAGTTTCCTAAAGAACTAAAAGTAGAGCTACCATTTCATCCAGCAATCCCACTATTGGGTATCTACCTAGAGGAAAAGAAGTCATTATTCAAAAAAGATATTTACACACACGTGTATAGCAGCACAATTCACAATTGCAAAATCGTGGAAGCAACCCAAATGCCCATTAATGAGTGGATAAACTGTAGTATGTATATATATATGAAATACTACTCAACCACAAAAAGAAATGAATTAACAGCATTTTCAGTGACCTGGATGAGATTGGAGACTATTATTCTAAGTGAAGTAACTCAGGAATGGAAAATCGAACATCATATGTTCTCACTGATACGTGGGAGCTAAGCTATGAAGATGCAAAGGCATAAGAATGATACAATGGATTTTGGGGACTCGGAAGAGTGGGAGAGAGGCAAGGGATAAACGACTACAAATATGGTGCAGTGTATACTGCTTGGGTGATATAGATGCACCAAAATCTCACAAATCACCACTAAAGAACTTACTCATGTAACCAAATACCACCCATACCCCAATAACTTATGAGAAAAAAATTTTTAATTTCAACTTTATTTAAATAACTTTTATGCAAAATGTGGACAGTCATTAATTATACTTAATCTTTTAAGTTTAATATTCTTCTAAGTTTAATAGTTTTGAATATTTTATAAGAAAAATCTATTAAAACATATATAAGACCTGATTTATTTTTACACTTAAATTACATTTTGATTAAACTACAGTACATCCAGATTTGCATATTTTGAATATAATTGCATTTTTTTTTAATCCTTTAAATCAGAGAGACACAAACTACGCCTTACCATAAGTATCCAGCCTGCTGCTTGTTTCTGTAACTAAGGTTAGACTGGAACAGAATCAGCCCGTTCCTTTATGTTTTATCTATGGCTGCTTTTGTGCCTCAACAGCTGAGTTGAGTAGTCATGACAGACACAAATGTCCCATAAAACCTAACATATTGATTTTCTGATGATTTTACAGGAACACTTTGCCAACACTTGCTTTACTGTCAATAGAACACAAATTACATGAAGATTCTATCAGTAAAGTTAGTGTTAAAATGAAGAAAACACAATATTATCGAGTAAATAAATAGCCTGCAATGAATAATATATTCGTACATTGATTATTCACCCAAACATGGCTGACCTGTCAACAGCACCCCTGGACATGCAAAACCACCGTTATACTTAGCTGTCCTTGAAGTTGTGCCATCTTTCAGTTCTATAAAAATAATTGCCTTACTCATATATATTTCTGTATGTGATTATGTTGTAATTATGTGTGAAGGTATAAAGATAGAACGTATTTTACCCAACACTTCGTGACTTAAGACTAAATCTTTACACATGTGGAATTCGGTTCCCCATTTGTAAAACAGATCCCAGAACCCGCAGGATGTTATCGGCAGGACTAGCCCTTTCCCTACCTCATCTCACTTTGTAAACAGACCCATGTGAGGGGAAAAATTGGCCCTATTTTACAGATGGGGAGACTTGGTCTGGAACAGAGAGGAGATGTTGGAGAAATCTAGAACAGGGGGTGATGTAATTTGACCCATAATTTGCAAAGAATATTCTGCTTGGTATCCAGAGGGGATAAGGGCAAAAACAAGGGACTGAGTAGGAGTTTACTGCATTATTCCGGGTGAGGATTGAGTGGCAGCTGTGGAGGGGTGGGAAAAGATTGCAGATGTATCATGATGGAAGAACCTTTGGAAATTACTCTTTTCACATGTGAGATGTGTGAAAAAGCAAAGAATCAAGGATGACCAAATAAAGAATTTTGGCCTGAATAATTGACTGGAAGTAGATGCCTGCCTCCAAGATGGAGAGCACTTTAACAGAATCAGGGTCAGGGCCTGGACTGGGGAGGAGCAAAGATGGGCTTGGGCAAGTTAAGTTTCAGCCTGTCACCTGCCCTAGAAAAGCTGCAGGGTAGCCATGTTGATATATGAGCCTGAAGTTCAGGGAGAGGCTGAGATTAGAGACATGAATTTGGGAGTTAGCATATAGATGGTGTTTAAAGCCATTATTTGCTACCAAGAGGCAGATACTATTTTACATAGTGACAACCACAGACATGGCTTATGTGTCTTTAAGAAGGAAAAACAAATCAAGGCAAAACCCTAAAGCAAAATGGGGTAGGAATGACACCAAGGTGAAAGAAAAAATAACAAAAGTTTAAAAATAAGAGACTTGTGACCTTTCAGGCTAAAAGTTACAAATCATTACCAAGACATATCCTTCCAAAAAATCCAGATTCAAAGCAGAAGGGCTGGTTCCTTGCAAGAGTCTATGAGAACAGTGTCAAATTTCTTGTGAGTTACACATGCAAATACCATAAGGAAAAAATTCCATATGTGTTCTGCCTGATTTTGCTGTGTTGCAGAGCAGAAGCAAGAAAGAAGCCATGCTTTCTCAGATGAAGTTAGGAGAACTTGTATTCCTCCAACAGGAACTGAAAATTCTACTTAGAATGAGTAACACTAAAGCCAAGTGTGTTGTTAAAATGGGATCTGGAAGCTTTGGGACTGAGTGCATTTCCCTCTGTAACCCACAGCCCTCACCACCCTCCTGTCTATCCCTGGTTGGCTTCATTTATTTGTCACCTCCTGGGACAATGCCATAAGTGCCCTGCCTGGTTTTCTCCCTCCCAGTACAGCACTTACTTTTCCTATAGCTGCTGCCTCCAGAACAAGCCCTCTTTTTGACCCCAAAGACCCCGATTCTGAACCACACTCACAGAGAGCCTGGGCTGTGTGTGATAGCATCCTGTCCTCCCTTTGAACCCGGTACCAATAAGGCCAAGAATCCATCCTTCTTGTCCCTCCTGTTTGTCCTCATCTCCTCATCTCTATTTTCCCAGCAAAGAACATCAATAACACTCTTTGTAAATTTGGCTCTGCGTATCTTGTTACACTGAACCGAGCAATAGGTGAGACCATAGCTAATGATGCCTGGGATTTTCCTAAGGTTGATTTCATGGGTGAGATAAATGACTTCTCAGGGCTCTGTCTTCAGCCCCTTTCAGCACTCATTTAAATCAAACCCAACCCACTGGACTCCATATTTTACTTTTCTCCACTAGCACAAGTTTCTCTCTGGCTCACAATATATTCAGCTTTGTTTGTTTGTTGAGAGGAAGTATGTGGCAAGATCCCAGACTCCAGTGGTATCCACTGGTAAGATCCCAGACTCCAGAACCCAGACAGCCCAGCTCTGCTACCCACCAGCTGTGTGACATTGGGCAAGTTACTTCATTTCTCTGTGTGTCAGCTTTCTCATTGGTAAACCCACAGTTCCTTCCTCATGGGATTGCTGTGAAGATTAAATGAATTAATATGTGTAAGTCATATAGAAAAGAGATAGAAAGGGAATTACAATGACCTATTCTTTAGAATCCATGCAAGTTCCTTCAACTGTACCCATGACGTCCTTAACAGCCAAAGGACCTGGTCCAGAATCACATATTGCATTTTGTTGTCACGTCTCTCAAGTCTCCTTCAGTTAGCAATGGTTCTTCAGCCTGTCCTTGATTTTCATGCTGTCAGTAAATTTTTTGAAGATTATAGGTCACTAGTGTTGTAGAACCTCCCTTAATTTTTATTTGTCTGGTGTTTCCTCGTTACTTGATGCAGGTCATGCATCTTTGGCAGAAACATCACAACGTGATGATGCAATCTTCTCATTTCATCCTATCAGTTGGCATACAATCTCAGTTTGCCTTATCACTATGTTTACTGTGGTAAAGATGGAGTCCACCAGGTTCCTGTAGTAGAAGGATACTCTTTTTTCATTTGTAATCAATATTTTGCAGGCAGCTACTTCTAGGCTGTGTAAAGACACAGTTTAGCACTTGTTTATATCAATATAGACTTAAAGTTTTCTATTTTATTAAGCGGATTATACTCCATTACTATCATTACCATGGCTATTTGATTACCAAATTGTGCCCAGCTTAGTCACCAGGAGCCTCTTCCAGTTGGTTTCTGAATCCTTTCAACACATCTCCATCACTTCCAGAATACCTCTTTCTTTTAGGGGACATCTTGTACTTTCCCTACCACAGCCCTAGGATTAGCCATTTCTCCAAGAAGTCCTGGCTCTATGTAATGGATTTGGAAACCAAGATCTGGGTGTTAGGTGCACACATTGCTATTGGAATGTCACTGTTCCTAGGCCCTCTCTGTGAACAATGCTAGAGAACATGTACCCATGTTTCAATGAGCATTTTACAGTTGTTTAGTACATGGCATCTTCCAAAGCAATTTCTCATGGCTTATTTCACTATAGTTTTTATTGTTACCAAAACACCAAGGGTTCAGTGTAGGTCCTGCTGCTCACCACACAGAAAGCCAATCACTGAGACAACAATTATTGTCAGGAAAGAAGGCTTTAATCAGATGCTGCAGCCAAGAAATGGGAGATCAGTCACAAATCCATCTACCTGACCTACTAAAATTAGGGGTTTTATAGCAGGGAAGAAATATAACTATGTATGGGAAAACAGGAACTTGGGAGGGGTAAGGAAGCAATCATGATGAATGAGGGACTTGGCTTTTCATTGTCTAGATATGATGATCTGGTGAGTTTCAGTTCTTTGATACCTTTTGAGAGGCTTGGTATCTCATTGTCTGAATCTGGTACGTTTCAAGCTTTAAAACCAGAGGGTCAGCTTCTATGTTTATCAGAAAAAAACTGTCTATGGAACTATTAGGTTGGTTTCAGTTCCCCTTTATATTTATCAGTTCCTCAATCACTGGAAATTTGCTTGATGAACTTTCTGGCTGCTTCCTGCTAAGGAGGGGTGCTGTAGGCAGCATCATGCCCGGAGTGACCACATGGCCACCTAAGAATCAAAGGTTAATCTAATACTACAGTTTCTTCTCAAATGCAGTCTTTCTCTATCCAGTCCCCTACTTCTACCAAAGATAAATCACAGCAAGATGGACATCTACTCAGGCTGGCATCTACTTGGCTTCTGGGTGAGGGCTTTTGTGCTGGGTCAAGACATGTCAGTAGGTCAAAGGGGAACCTGACACATGTGAGGGGGCTAACATGAAGGACTTTCCTCCTTTATAACAAATCATTCTCTCAGAGAATAATCCAGTCTCACGAGTGCAAGAATTCACTTACCCCTGGGGAGAATGGCACCAAAGGCTCATAAGGGATCCACTCTCATAACCCAAATACCCTCCACTAGGGTGGTGGCCGATGACTCCCAACATCACAACATTGGGGATCCAATTTCAACATGACTGTAGGTGGGAACAAACTGTATCTAAACCATAGCACCCTAAGAGTAAGACATCATTCTTGGCCTCAAAGACTTCAGGATTACTGGAGGAGATGGACAGGGAATCAGGCAATTATAATCTAAGCTGCTATTGTCCTGATAGGAAAGTACAGAGTATTAGGTGCACAGAGGAAGTACTCCGAAACCAGTCTCAAAGCAAATGGCAAAGGAAAGCTTCCTGGAGGAAGTGACATTTAGGCTGAGATGTGAAGTATAAGGAAGACACATTTTACTCATGTGAAGTATGGAAGCACATCCGAGGCAGAGGAACAGAATGCACAGAGTCCCGGAAGTGAGAGAACATCACAATATTTAGGAGCAAGTGTGTATGAGGCCCAGAATGGAAGTGGGAGAGGAAGGTGGTAAAAGATGGGTGGTCATAGAGCCATGCTAAGGCTTCATCCTGGGAAATGACTCGCCCAAGTTCCCTGGGTTCAGGAATGAACATGGGCCACTGCCAGAACCCAGGTCTCCTGCCCCTGGCCCAGCCTTTCTCCATGGCTGTGCATCAGAAAAGTCAGAGCCACATGATGATTATAACCACAGCTGTCTGTCTCCAAAGCCCACTCTGCCTCTTACTCATTGTGTGACTTTGACCAGGTTCCTTAACCATTTTGTGCCTCAGTTTCTTAATTATAAAATAGCAATAGTGCCTACATTATAAGGTTATGAGAATAAAATGAGTTAATATACAGGCAGAATAATTATATCTGTGTCTGTCACTAGATGCAACCTATATAAATGTTGGCTATTACTATTAGTAGAGGAGAAACAGAAGCAGTATTACCTGTCATTAACCCCTTTATAAGGGCACAGTGGTCAAATGTGTTTCTGAAGCAACAGTTCACAGAGAGAGAATGAGACACAAGACAGCAGTGGAAGCTTTGGCAAGGGCAGGTGGTCGGAAACATCCCAGGAGGCTGAGGCAAGAAGACAGGTGACCATCCCTTGGCATAGAAAGAGGAAAAAGGAGGAAACCCACACTGCCATAGCAACTTATCAAAAACTACATGGCCCAAACCAACAGAAATTGACTCCCTCACAGTTCTGGAGGCTGGAAATCCAAACTAAGATGTCAGGAGGGCTGTGTTCCCTCTGAAGTCTCAAGGGATGGAATCCCCCCTCCCCTCTTTCCCGCTTCTGATGGCCCCATCAGTCCTTGGTGTCCCAGGGTTTGTAGCTGTGTCACTCCAGCCTCTGCCTCATCTGCACACGGCCTTCTCCAAATCTCTGTTTGTTCTCTTCTCTTTTTTTAAGGACACTCTAGTTGAATTTAGGGCCAACCCTAATCCAGTCTGGTGTCATCTTAACTAATTGATCTGCAAAGACTCTGTTTTCAAATAGGGTTCCATTCTGAGGCTCCGGATGGACACAATCACACTCATTGCACTGCCTGACCTCTGGGCTCAGGTAAAAGCCTATGCAGCAGACCGAGCAGCAGAGAGGAAACGGGGAGGAGGGGATGGCAAGGCCAGCAGGGGCAGGGATTTCCAAGCTGCCTCGCTGGAGGGCCAGCCATTCCCAGCACCAACCCTGGGGGCTTCCCTAAACTCTTCTTCTGTCCTTGTAAATAGTCCCTTTTCTAGACTTCTCTTCCCATTTAAGCCTGCCATCTTTCTCCTGCTGGGACCCTGGCAAATACGCACATCATTATAGCAGCATCTAGGACCCTCTGGCCCAGAAAAGCTGAAGCAAACTGCCATGAAAGAATTCTAGAACCCTCCGCAAGGCCAGAACAGCCTGCACTGTGGATGAGAGCAATTCTGCCTCTGCCTTTTTCTTCCCTCGGTCCTTCCCCAGTCATCTCCCCAGCCAAGCTATGTGGCACTGGGGAAGGGCTATGGGTTTGGGGCAGAGGACCTGTGTGGATCCCAGAGCTGCCCCCTAGCAGCTTCGTGGTTGGGAGAAAGCCACTTACTGCCTCAGTTTCCTAATGTGTCCAATGGGGATAATCATAACTCCATCCTAAGACTGGAGGACTATTTAGAGGGATGTCCCACCTTCCCTGACACACCCCCCACCCCAGGAGAACACCATTACTCAACTCTGAGGCAGCACACATGTGGTGTTCTTTGTGAATGGCACCAGGGGTGCCTGGCAGAGGTGGCAACACAGCACTAAAGCACAGTAGTATGATTTGTAGCACACACAGCCCTCCTTTTCCACTTCTTCAAGAGCTCCAAAGGGCATGTGCTGCTCTTTCCCAGAGTATGTATGTCATAGGAGCTCACTTTTAAAATATATGAAAAAAACCACTTCGTGTATGCCACGGTCTGAATGTGTCCCCCCAAAATTCACAAGTTGAAACTTAATTACCAATGTGATTATATTAAAAAGTATTAAGAGATGAGGTCTTTAAAAGGTGATGAAATCATAAGAGCAGAGCCCTCATGAATGGGATTAATGACTTTATAAAAGAGTTGCAAGAGAGCTGTTTGTCCTTTTTATCCCTCCATCCCTTCCACCATGGGAAGACACCATGTTTGTCCCCTCTGGAGGATGCAGCAAGAAGAAACCATCCTGGAAGCAGAGACTCACCAGACACTGAATCTACCGGTGCCTTGATCTTGGACTTCCCAGCCCCAGAACTGTGAGGAATAAACTTCTATTGTTTGTAAATTGCCCAGTCTAAAGCATTTTGTTATAGCAGCAGGAACAGCAAAAAAAAAAGGACCTAAACAGACATCAACCTGAATCTGAATCTACTATTATTTTGTCCTCAAATGTCCCTATCTGTCTCACCACTCTTATTCAACACACATCCACTGAGTGTTTACTATGCACACAAGGCCTTGTGTCAAGTTTCAGAGACTACTTAAAAACCAAGACTTGCTCTCAGCTGATTCCCTGGCCACTAACTAATGCCTAGATTCCTCCAGGCTGTGATGTGCCTGCATGACAATGCTTGTTTGCCTCCACTTCCTTCTTTTGAGGCAGCCTGTAAAGCTGAACTCATTTCAACATCCATGGAGCATCTCTTGGAGCCAGCCCTGGGAAAGACACAGGGAATCCAAACGTCACAACACAGCCCCACCTCCGTGTTCCTGCACTTGCCCATCCTTCCAACTGGAAGGCTCTTCCCCTGGCTTCTTACCATTGCTTACACCTTCTCATTATTCATATCTCAGCTCAAATTTACCTATGGCTTTTTAAGGGTTTTTTGTTGCGGTGGTGGTGGTGGTGAATTCTTTAGTTGACTATTTTTTAGAACAGTTTTAAGTTCATGGCAAACTTGAGAAAAGGTACAGAGAGTTCCTGCATACCCCCAACCCTCACACATGTACAGCCTTCCCTATCATCAACATCCCTGCACCAGAATGGCTCACTTGTTAACAATCAATGAACCTACACTGACATGTCATTATCACCCAGAGTCCATAGTTTTTATTGCAGTTCACTCTTGGTGTTGTACATTCTATGACTTTGGATTGATGTATAATGACATCTGTCCACCACAATAGTATCACGCAGAGTCGATTCACTGCCCCAAAAATCCTCTGTGCTCTGACTATTCACAAACATTCTATTAGAAAGGCCTTTGATCACCCTATCTAAAAGAGCCCTCTTCTCATTTCCCTGTCATTTGTATTGTATCTATTTTCCTTTAGAATACTTGGCACCATCTCAATGTTTCTTATTTTTGTGTTTTGCTTATTATTTGATGCTCCCACTCTATCAGCTCTGTGGAGACATCTTGTCTGTCTTGTTCAACAGCTGTGCTCTCAACGCCTAGCATATGGTTAGTGCTTAGTAAACATATATGAATGAATAAATGAATTAATAAACCAGATAGATGTGGGCCCTGTTCCCAAAGAGAAATCAAAGCCTGTGCACCAAACCAAGTAAGCACATCTCCATCTGGTCCTAACCCCAACTCTACTCTTCACTAATCACTCCGATTTCATCCTTTCAGGAGCTGCTAAGGCAGATCCACATCAGGAGCCAGGCAGCTGAGGGGCTTCATGTAGGTTTGCTCTTTTGGCTCACTCCTTTGCTCTAAATTAAAATAAACAAATCTACTAGACAGTGAATCTATTTCAAAATATTTTTGGGCATTGGGGATTTTATTTTTAAAAATGTAGTGTACAGTTTTATGGGTCAGAGTTCCAGGACAATCCCTTAGAGTTCCAATGTTCTTTAGGCAAATATCACATTCACATCAGATTTTCTTTCTTTGGTTCCCCCAAAGAATCCCATAAATTAGTTGAAATCTGTAAGCCTTAAAGAGAGATAATGCCATTTGATTATAATGTGGTAGTTCCAACGTAGATACAAAAGTGAAAGAAAGGTTGTGAAACAGTGATTAGCTTTTAGCAACAGGATGTGAAAGAAATGGTGGCTTACAAGCAGCTCAGCCCCTAAATTCTTAGCAGCTTTAGATGAACTCCATGAATATGCTCAATTGGCTCTACCACTAAGGGGAAGAAGGGGACGTGCGACTCCTTTTGCTCTGACACAATTTGAAAAAACAGGACCCATAATCAAAGTCATTGCTAGTCTGTTGGGACCTGTGGAAGAAATCGTCTCTTCTCCCCAGTAAGATGGGGCCGACTCAGCTCCTCAGGGACCTTCAGGCTGCCAGGTCAAGGCCCTTATTAAGATGGGCCACACAGGGTCTGGGGTGTTGAAGCTGTACCCTTTTACTTTCCTTTATGTGGGTCTAAGGATGGCTGGTGGTGGCACTAAAGTTTACTTTTTGAAAACTCATCCCTGGAAAGTCTGCATTCTCTGGACAAAGCACCCACTTATTTAGAGGAAAAAGAATATTCTCTCAGTTTCACTTTTGGAAATAGGAACTCACTCTTCACTCAGACTAAATATCATTTAAGTTAACACTCAAAAGTCTTAAAGGAAAGTCAAACTTAGAAAAAAACTTAGACCATGAAAATAAAGAGAACATGTGTCCATTATTTGCCATAGGTGAATTGGGTACATTCTGCATTCTTGCCTTTCATCCCAACTCCCTAGTACCCCACTATTCCACCCTACCCTCATGAAGATTCATCAGGAAGACAACTACATAGAGAAAAAGCAATTTTTCTCTACAGAGAGTGTTTTAAGTTCCTTCTTTCTTTCATTCACTTTTTTGAAATGTTAATGTATTTTATGAAAAAACATTAATATCTCCAAGCAAGGAAAAAGACATGATTTACATCTCTTAGCATTGAGCTCTAATAAAACTATCTAATTAAGTAAATAAGCAAAAGATAACTCTCAAATTATTCCCGAGGTGAACAGTCAACATTGCACATGACTTGTCATTGCAACAGACATGATTACTTACAAGAGATCTTTCCCAAGGGGGAGGGCTTGGGGTTAAGCTGCAGCTGACGTGCACTGAAGCTCAGCTTGCACAGTATCAAGTAATAGGCCAGGGGAGGTACTAGCCCCCAACTGGTTCCTGTTATGTGTGTGTTAGGCAAAGCTCCCAGAATTACATCATAATTAGTTGATCATCAGATGTCAGGCAGGAAATCCAGGGTCTCTATAAATGGTGAGAGCACAGCCATCATTCGCTTTTAAACAAACCAGTGCAAGGAATCAGACAATGCAGTGCGTTCACCATTCCATTTCCTTTCACTGGGCACCCAAGAAGGTAGCTTTCCCAGCCTCCTTTGTTGTTGAGTTGGGCCCTTGTGGCTGAGTGCCGCAAAGTTGGGGACATGGGCTGAAGTGATAGAAACCACTTTCAGCCTGTCTGGCCATAAAATACCCTGGGTCAGCTTCCCTGATTTACCTTATGCTGCCCAAAGTTCAGTGGATATTGGGTGGTGGGACCACTCAGCAGGAATTGGAGCAACTAAGTTCCCTTCTTTGTAAAACTGGAGGATCAATTTCCATCACTGCTTGTCCTGCTAAAGCCCCTCAAGACATTAACCTCAACCAAATAAACTGGACTTGAAAAAATGGCTGCTGTGGATGGAGGCCATAAACAAGGCTCTGAGATAAAGCCAATTCCTGTGGATCCCAGTTAAATGTCATGAAAAGAGGGGGAGTTAAATATAGCGGAAGTTAGAAGAAAGCTCGGTTGGTCTGTCAGTCAATCAGCTGGTCAATCAGTTGATCATTTGGTTGGTTTGATGAAGGAGAGCATCTGGGAAGAGTGGAGGGAAGTTGGGAACTGGGAGTTGGTTGGGGAAGAGGGGATGCCCACGAGGAATTTCTTACAGAGAAAACTAATTTGAGGGATGCTTTCTCCCAGAACCTTAGGGATAATCATAATTTTCAAAGAGCTTTAAATGGATATGGTCTAAAGCTGTGTTGTAATTCTCATAAGTTACCTCCAACCCTTCAGTAGAGTCTGAATCTTGGAGGCAATATCATGGTGAATGGGGACAGTACCATCAGCAGAAGTGCAGCCTGTCCCACGAAAACCTTAACCCATGGCGAGAAGGTAGTGTCCAATGTACAGACAGCTTCCAGGATCCAAGAGATACCCAGCAACACGTGCTCCCTGGCAGAGATGAGAGTGCAGAGAGAGCACATGGCCCTGAGAGATGTGAGGTTAAACCTCCATTTTCCCAATGTACACTTCAGTGAGTGTGTGTGCACACACACACACACGTGAGTATTTCCCATAGTAGAGGACAGATACACATTAGATATTAGTGGCAATGAGTTTATTTTTAAGTGATGTGAAATGATGTTGGATCCTTTTTTGAGAAAGGGTCTTACTTTGTTGCCCAGGCTGAAGTGCAGTGACACAATTATAGCTCACTGTAGCCTCAAACCACTGGGCTCATCTGATCTTCCCACTTTAGCCTCTGGATAGCCAGAACTATGGGGGCACGCCATCACACCCAGCCAATTTTTTATTTTTAAATTTGTGTAGAGATGGGATCTTGCTATGTTGCCCCACCTGGCCTGGCCTATTGAATCTTATAAGAAAATTATTATGCACTCTCTTTCTCCCTTGATCCTTGTGGTTACATCAAAGGGAAAGTTGCATTTTGGTGCTACTGTATCTTTAGTGCTTAAGCATTTGCTAATCTCACTTTTTAACAGAGAGAAAGTGGCCTCAGGCTAAGAGCCTAGCACAGGCCACAGAATATAGCTGGAATTTATTAACATTGTTTTCTTCTGAATGTTTTCACTGAAAGTGAAAACATTCTTTTTATAACAAATAATATTGGTTTTCTATTTTTAGCAGTGACAAAGTTTTTCTTTTAAAATAAATATAGTTAAATGTAAATGTTTATAAAAGGAGTAGGAAAAATAGTATTTGGACAAGGCAAAAAATAAAAAGAAGTATTTTATGAACATACGCCCAGTTCTTGTTATGTGCCAAGCACTATTCCACATATATCACAGATGTTAACTCGTTTATGCTCAGGATAAGACTCACGGGTAAGGAAACTTACTCAAGGTCACACAGCTAGTGCTGCGCAGGGCCTGGACTAAGGGCGACACTAAGGATCGTCCTGCTTCTGAGATATGACTTCTATTCCCAACCTCTCACGGTAGAAGTGACAGAAGTCAGAAAGTGAAGTGGAGGACAGTGGTGACTCCCTGAGAGGTGGTGGGTACGTCAGAGGCTTGGGCCACAGTGATGAAATGTGGGTCTTAATTGCCCAATATTTAATTTACTCCTACCCAGAGACGGCTCCAGCCTCTCCTTATGACTTTGACTCTGTGAACTCCAGCTTATACTTGGCCATGAAAGAGTTTTGGGAGCAAAAATAAATCAAATGAGTCCCCCCAATTTTCCCTGCCCTAATTCTCAGCAGTCAGCCAGCACAGCACCTGTCTTCCTGCCTCTCCTCTGGCCTGTGTCCATTCTGGGAGGCTTTGGATACAGGACATATCATGTTACTGTATTGTCTCCTCCCCTCTTGCAGCTGTTTTTAATTCTAAGACTTGCTCTCTCTGGGAGAGTGACACTTGGTGACTTAACAATTTGAAGCCTGACTTCTTAAAGGAGATCTTCCATTCTACCAGAAATAATAAAACATTAAAGCAATCAGACCATGCAATTGTTCACAATGCAAAAAAGATTTCTTTAGATCTCTCTCCCCAACCCCCTTTATTGTATTTAGAACAATAAATCGACTTAAGTAAAGAACCACAATAAGTTATCAACTTCTACTACGGCTGGTGATTCTTTTTCACAGTGATAAAAGCTTTTCTAGGGAAAGAGAAAAAAAATCAATCTCACTGGAAATAATTTCTTTTTTTTTTTTCTTTCTTTTTTTTTTTTTTGCAGGGACTGGTGGAGAAACCAAAGTTAAAAGAAGCTTATTTCATATGCATATTCCAGTGGATTTTTTGCACAATATGTTATGGAGGAATCATAAAAATGCTAATCCGAGTCCTGAGAGACATGGATTCAAGGAAGATGAGGCTACCAGTGAGAGTTCTCAGAGAACAGTTTCCCAAATTGCCTCTCACAGCAGCAGAGGGGATGATGTTCTTCTCATGCCCACTGCTGGAAGGTGCTTGGCCATGTCCCCCACCTCATCTCATTCTATGCCAATGCTGCCAGCTGCAGGTTCCCAAAGCCCCCACAATTCTTTCTGAGCCCCACCTGGGCCCAAAGAACCCATGAGTGTGAGTCCAGGATCTTCACCATTTTATACAGAAAAATAGCATCAACCAAAAAAAATTATTTTGCTATTTTGGAAGCACAGAGGAATTAGGACAAGGAAAAATATGATTAACGGAGGAGGGTTGGATAAAACCGTCGTGGTGAACAAAAAGAAGCCTCACAGTTCTAGACAAATCCAGTGAATCAGCAATAATTTAAAAACAAAGAAAGGATGACTCTTGAGTGATGTTCACCAAGAGCTTTCATGTTAATTTCATCATTCTGTCCCATGAGTCAATATTCCTATGGTGTTGTGGTAGGCACCAGAGACATCAGGAGGAGGAGGAAGGCCCAGTCCATGCCTAGGGAAGTTGCAGACAAGTGTGGGTGAAGAGGAAACTAGACAGCAAATAGGCAGTTATAAAGCTCTGAGTGCAAGATGTGGGGGATCAGGGAGGAGGGAATGGCCAATACAGCCTAGGGGCCTAGGGGATATGGGGTTAGGTAAGGCTCCCTTAGGAAGTAACATGTACTCTGAGTTTTAAAGAATATGCACAGCTTTCACCCACACAAATGTTGACAGGGATCATTCTCAGTTCTCCAGCTATATCAGTGAACAATTCCCTGCCCTCATGCAGCATATATTCTAGTTGAGAGAGACAGAGATCATAAACATAGACTTAACGTCAGTCCCATAAGCACTGTGGGAAACAAAAAAGAGTAAATGGAAAAGAGCATAATGGGGTAAAGGTGTAGAAGGGATTGCTTTTTTCTATAAGATGGTTAAGGAAAAACTATTTGAAAAAGTAAGCTGGGCACAGTGGCTTATGCCTATAATCCTAGCACTTTGGGAAGCTGAAGTAAGAGGATTGCTTGAAGCCAGAAATTTGAGACCAACCTAAACAATATAGTGAGACTCTGTCTCTACAAAACAAAAAACAAACAAACAAAAAATGTAGCCAAGTGTGGTGGCATATGACTATAGTCCCAGCTACTTGGGAAGCTATGGTGGGAAGCTCCCTTGAGCCCAGGTGGTCGAGGCTGCAGTGAGCCATGATCATGCCACTGCATTCCAGGGCCACAGAGCAAGACTATTCTCAAAATCAAAGTGAAATTTAAATAGATTGGAGTGAGGGAAGAAACAAGCCACACAGAATATCCAGGAAAGGATGAAAATATCCTGGAAAGAGGAATGAGCCAGTGCAAGGTCCCGAGGAAGGAGCTTGCTGGGTGTGTTCAAGAAAGAGCAGGCAGAGAAGTGGGCCTGGGATGGAGAGAGAGGGGGAAGGGTGGCATGACATGGGATAAGAGAACAGACAAGGGTCAGACTGCAGAGGGCCTTGTAGAGTGTTGAACAGATCTTGAGGTTTTTGTTTTTTGTTTTTGAGACTGAGTCTTGCTCTGTCACCTACGCTGGAGTACACTGGTGCGATCTTGGCTCACTGCAACCTCTGCCTCCTGGGTTCAAGCGATTCTTCTGCTTCAGTCTCTTGAGTAGCTGGAATTACAGGTGCACACCACCATGCCCAGCTATTTTTTTTTTTTTTTTGTATTTTTAGTAGAGACAGGGTTTCACCATATTGGCCAGACTAGTCTCGAACTCCTGACCTTGCGATCCGGCCATCTCGGCCCAAAGTGCTAGAATTACAGGCATGAACCACTGTGCCCAGCCTTGAGTTTTACTCTGAGTGAAATAAGGAGCAACTAGGGGCTTTGAGAGGCAAAGTGCCATGGTCTGACTGAAATTTTTCAAAGATCATTCTGAATTTTGAGGGGAGAAGCCTATAAAGGAGAAGGCATGAAACAGGAGTGAGTTAACAGACCAGAGCCAACAGTGGCTTGGATCAGAATGGTGGTGACACATGGGGGATGTGGTTAGCTTCTGGACAGATTCTGAAAGGAGAGCCTGCAGGATTTGCTCATAAATTGGAAATAGTATTCATGAAAGAGTGGAGTCAAGGATGACTCCAAAACTTTTTGCCTAAGAACCCTGAGAAATGGAGTTGTCATGTATTAATATGGTGAAGATATTTAGAAGAGCATATATAGGTGGCACAGGTGGGAAGCCAGAACCTGCTATGTAGATCTTGATGTTTGAGATGCCTATTTGAGATGTACAAGGAGATCTGGTGTGGGCAGTTGTATACACACGTATGGAATTCAGGAGAGAGACACAGGGTGCAGATATAAAATTGGAAGATGGTATTTAAAATCATGAAATCAGATAAGCCTCCTTAAACGATAAATACTGATTTAGAAGAAGACAGACAGGAGGAGGAGGAGAAGGAGCAGAGCTTAAGTCCTGAATGTCCCAACTTTTTAAAGTTGAAAAAGAGACTGAGAAAAAGCGGCACTGAGGTAATAGGAGGATAGATTCCATGACATCCCAGAAACTGAAGAATGAAATGAGAATTGTTAGGATTTAGCAGCATGCAAGTCACTAGTGACCTCTTTCAGAAGAGTTGATTCAAGAGAGAATTGGAAAATAGAAAGTGATGATAATGAGTACAGAAGATATTTGAGGTTTGCTTTTAAGGTAAGTAGAGAAATGGGATGGTAGCTGGAGGAACATATAGTGTCAACAAAAAGATCTTCCAAGGTGGAAAATATTATAATATGTTTATACTTTCAGTCCACTAAAGAGGAAACATTTGATGATTCAGGAGAGAGAAGGTAAACCTGCCAGAGGAATGGCCTTGAGTTGGTGATGAAGCAAAACAACTGGAACACAGATGAGGGGATTGACTTAGAAAATAAGATGTACCGGTCATTTAATTCATTTACAGACACAGTATAGAAAGAAGAGTGTATGATACATTACACATGCATTGTATCGGTAGTTGTGTTGATAGATGTATTGGTAGTGGAGCTGAAACATGTACAAGTTCTTTCATGACTATTACTATTTTCTATGTACAACAGAAAGCCAGCTACAATTTCTTTAGCACTTACTATGAGTAGAGACTACAAAGTACTCCAGGCTGCTCTTACATATTTTCTGTGCCAGTCCTAGAATCAACCACTTTTTTCCTGGAGAGCTCTGGTTTCTTTTATTGAAGAATGATGTTAGAAACCAAGATCTGAGTGGGAAGGTATGTTTATTACAACTGGGATGTTATTGTTTCAGGGCCCTTTCAGCTGGTAGCACAAGGAAATACATTTATGCATACTAACCTATGAATACACATATACATATTTCTGTATGTAACCACCGGTATGGTAAAGTAAGCATGAGTTCATACTGATGTCACCAACTGTGATCTGTTACCAAGTGGATTATTATAGACTTCTTTTGCTTGTCTATAACTAACCATTTCCAAAGTGAGAAAACGGCTCCTACCATCTTCCATTCATTTACTTAAGTATATAATTCCTGTATACATATATAGTGGTTTTATAATTAACACATACCCCTATGGGAAACAACTTTATCAACCAAAGTACACTGTTTATGTACTTTTGCCTTTAGTCACACATTTTCTTCCCAACTCTTTCAGTGAGGTGGTTTCACACATTTTTAATACAGGGAGATTATTTTGTCATGTTCTATGTCCCATCTTGGGATCCTTCAACCTCTTACATGATTATTTAAATTTTTGTGTATCAGGGTCCACTCTTACTGCTGTAAGTTTCTATGGGTTTTGACAAACACGTGGTGTCATGTATTCACATTACAGAACCAAACAGAATAATTTCACCACCCTAAAACATCTCCTTTGTTTCACCTGTCTAACCATACTCCCCAAAACCCTTGGCAACCATGACCTATTTATCATCTCTATAATTATGCCTTTTTCAGAATGTTACACAAATGGAATCATACTCTACATAGTCCTTTCAGACTGTCTTCTTTCACTTAGCAATATGCATTGAAGATGTATACATTTCTTTGTGTAGCTTAACAGTTCAATAGCTCATTCTTTTTTCCTGCTGAATAATATTCCATTGCATGAAGATACTACAGCTTTTTTATCCACTCACCTATTGAAAGACATATTGGTTGTTTACTGTTTGGGGTAATAATGAATAAAGCTGCTATAAACATTCACATGCTGGGTTTTCTGTGGACATCAGTTTTCAAATCAGTTGGACAAATACCTAGAAACATGATTGCTGAAATATATGTTAGAATGATACTTAGCTTCGTGAGAAATTGTCCAATTATCTTCAAAAGTAGCTGTACCAGTTACATTTTCACCAGCAACATTTGAGAGTTTCTGTGGCTTCACATCTCTACCAGCAATTGGCTTTGTTAGTTTTTCAGATTTAAGCATTCTAATAGATATGTGCTAGAATCTCATTTTTGTTATAATTTGAAATTCACTAATGACAAATGACTCAGAGCATCTTTTCATATGCTGACTGCCATCCAACTATTTTCTTCTGTATAATGTCTGTGTAGATGTTCTGCCCAGCATAGTTTCAGTATTGTTTGTTGAAAAGTATTCTTTATCCAATTGCCTTTACACCTTTGTAAAAGAGCAATGGACTCTTTTTGTATATTTGTGTTGGTGTATTTCCGGGTTCTCCATGCTATTCTGTGGATCTACATGTCTGTTCTTTCACCAGTACCACACTATCTTCATTAATATCGCTTTATATTAAGTCTTTAAATCAGGTAGTATGAGTCTTCTAACTTTGTTTCTCTTCAGCGTTGTTTTCATTAGCCTAATTCTTTTGCCATTTTACATAAACTTCAGAATCATTTGTCACTATCTACAAAGTAACTAGCTGAAATTTAAACTGAGATTGTATTATATAAATTAACTTGGGAAGAACTGACATATTAACAACGCTGAGTTGTCCAATTCATAAAATATCTCTTCCTTTATTTAAATTTTAGATTCTTTTATATCTTGACCTTGAGCTTTAGTGAGTGGATAACACCATTTATCAAGTCAGATAATATAGGATGAAATGGATTTGATAGGAAAAAAGTAGAAATTATGAGCTCAGCTTCGGACATATTGCCTATATATGAGACAAAGGAAGGATTTCCAGATGGAGAAGACCAGCCAGCGTTTGGATATACAGATACAGAGCACAGCAGAAGAGGTGTGCTGGAGATACAGATTTGGAAGTCACCTATACAAGGTAATGGTTGAAGCCATGGAGGTGTACATGAAAACAAGGAAGATCATATCTGGGAAATAAGAATATGAATAATGTCTAACTCTACAGTGAGATATAACAGTAAAAATTAACTCTTGCAAAGGTGAAAAAACTGGTCTAATCTTTTGCTTTTTTTACTTTTAGGCCTGACCCAGCAGCAATTTCTTTCATTATGTCTTTAGTAAAAATACCCCTCCCTGCCTATTTATCTTAGTCACCTTAAACAAGCCCACAGTCTCATCTAGCAGTAATTCTAAATTCAGCCCCAAATTAGATCCAGATGCATAACTCAGACTAACCTGATAGATACAGCTCACAACTCTCCCTACCTGTCTGAACTACTGATTAAAATCATTTGTGAATCTCTCTGCAGGGCTGCACTCTTTATTTCTCTTTGTGATACCTCTCTTAAAATGTCTGGCAACTCTTTGGTGTCTTCCTGCCTGGTTGAACTATCAGGTCAGAATTTGTTTTGCCACTATAGTGAAAAAATAGTGAATTACCTTGATGCCCTGAAGTTAAGCAGACAATGGCTCCCACTAGAATATAAAAATAAAGATAAATATCAGTTCAAGTCAATAGATTTTTATTTACTTTCTGCACAAACATACCAACAGGTCTTCAGGGAGAGGTGCTTGGGGAAGGAAGGTGTGGGGTCACTTGAGGGCACCTTACAAAGTGTGAGCAGGCAACAGAAAATCATTTTTCTGGGAATCATTTTCATGGAAAATGACTTGTACTTTAGAATATATTTTCATTATATAAAGAAATGAGCCTTAGTTATCATAAATAAAATGATCAAGGAAAATGCCAGTGGGAAATGAAAAAGTTCTGTTAACTGACTCCATCTACAAGAGGCCTGCTTTGAGTCATTGCCCTAGAAATGATGCTATGTTTTTAGGCTTTTACTTATCACTCTCTTTCTTCAATTCCTTCCTCAAAGTCCAAGTCACTAATTCCAAACTTCTTACCACCTTTGGATTCTTATGTGTCATGATTTATCCAACTCTGATGAAGTCACTCACCCAGATACGTTCCTTCTGTACTGGTACTTTACTCCCTTCCTAAACAAAGGGAGAGGAAGGAGGGGAGGGGGAAGGAAGGGAGGAATAAGGAGAAATCTCACAAATAAAAATGTGAGGGAAAGAAGCCAGAGACACAAAGAAGTACATGTTCTATGATTCCATGGATGCAAAGTATAAAAATGGGCAAAAAAGAATCTATGCTGCTGGAATTTAGAATAATGGTTTACTCTTTGAGGGAAACAGGGACTGGAGCAGAGCAGGGCTACATGGGTGCTGGTGATGTTGTGTCTTGATCCAAAAGCTGGTAATGAGGGTGGATGCTACTGGTGGGCATTTATTAAGTTGCACATTTATGACACATGAAATTTCTATAAGTTCATTATTCTTCAATAAAACCACCTAAATAAGAAAAAATTCCATCCATCTTCATGAAAACAGCTACGTGCAAATGTTAAGGACAATAATAACATCCAAAATTTAAGGAGAGTTCCCCAGGTACCAGCCACTATTCTGAGCATTTTGCAGGTAAATCAACTCATTTTTATTCTCAAAACAGCCATAGGGAGGTAGGTACTAAGAGGTTATTCTCATTTTGTAAATAAAGAAACTGAATCTTAGATAAGTAATTTGCCCAGATCACACAGATAGAATGTACTACAGTCAGAATTTCAACCCAGAGCTGGCATTCTTATTCACTACATCTTGGATCAGAAAAGTAAGAACACTGGAGTCAGAGTCAGGCACTGGAATTATCGTTCCAGGTTACACTGTGTGGCCAAAGAAAAGCATTTCTCTCACCTTGGACTTTGACATCTTTATAAAATCAGCAGGTTGAACTAGTTATTTTTTGTGTGGGACTGCATTGCCCCAACCAGAGAATGCCAGTGATAACTCAGGGATTATTCTAAATAAAAATGTCATGCCATATACAAAGATCAATTCAAAATGAGT
The DNA here is from genome assembly GCA_963573385.1 of Cacajao melanocephalus. Lineage (NCBI taxonomy): Eukaryota > Metazoa > Chordata > Mammalia > Primates > Pitheciidae > Cacajao > Cacajao melanocephalus. The sequence continues at coordinate 21,791 of CAUYLG010015362.1, forward strand.
AAAAGACTTAAATGTAAAACCTGACACTGCCAAGTTACTACAAGAAAGCACATGAGAAAATCTACACAACATTGGTCTAGGCAATGGGTTATCAGATAGGACCCCAAGAGCATAGGCAACAAAAGCAAAAATAGACAAAAGGGATTGTATCAAAATAAACAGCCTCTGCACTGCAAAAGAAACAATAAAGAGACAACTCACAAACTGGAAGAAAATATTTGCAATCCATACACCTGATAAGGGGCTAATATTCAAAATATACATTCAATAGCATAAAAACAAATAACCTGGTCAGGCATGGCGGCTCATGCCTGTAATCCCAGCACTTTGGATGCTGAAGTGGGAGGATTGCCTGAGGCCAGGAGTTAGAGACCAGCTTAGGCAACATAGAGAGACCCCATATCTACACAAAAATTTAAAAATTAGCCAGGTATGGTGGCATGCACCTGTGGTCCTAGCTACTCAGGAGGCTGAGGCAAGAGGATTTCTTGAGCTCAAGAGTTCAAGGCTGCAGTGAGCTAGATGGCACCACTGCACTCCAGCCTAATGATGTCCAGTGTTGGCAAGGATGTGGAGAAAGGGAAACCTTGCTGTGTTGTTGGCGAGAATGTAAATTAGCACAGACATTTCAGAAAGTAGCATGATGTTTCCTCAGAACACTAAAAATAGAATTACTGTATGATTCAGAAATCCCATTTCTTAGGTATATATCCAAAGAAATTAAATGACATGCCAAGGATATATCTGCACTACCATGTTCATCATTCTTCACAATAGCCAAGTTATGAGAACAACCTAAATGCCCATCAAAGGATTAATGGATAAAGAAAGAAAATGTGGAGAGAGATCCAAGATGGCCGATTAACAACAGCTCAGGATTGTAGCTCCCAGTGAAAGCGCAGAGAGCGAGTGGACACCGCACTTTCAGACGAATTTTTGTTGCCCACAGACTGGGAGATTCCCGGCGGAGGAGCCACATGGGTCGCCAGCGCGACTTTTTTGGCCGGCGTGGCTATTTTGCCGGTGCCCCGGCGCGGCGCTTCTCAGCGCGGAGTATACCGGGCGGGGTGCCCTTTGAGTCCGGCTCGGCTGGTCCCATACCCACAAGGAGAACAGCAATTGGAAGCGCTGAGGACGGAGAGTTTCACAGTAACCACAGCTGAACCGGGAAGGTCCAGCTGTGTGGGAAAGGGGCGTCCGCCAAAGGAAAACTAAGAAACAGAAAAAACTTCATCACCTGGCAGAGAGATCCAAGATGGCCGATTAACAACAGCTCAGGATTGTAGCTCCCAGTGAAAGCGCAGAGAGCGAGTGGACACTGCAATTTCAGACGAATTTCTGTTGCCCACAAACTGGGAGCTACCCAGCGGAGGAGCCACACAGGTCGCCAGCGTGACTTTTTTGGCCAGCGCGGCTGTTTTGCCAGCAGCCCGGCACGGCGCTTCTCGGCGCGGAGTATACGGGACGGGGTGCCCTTTGAGTCCAGCTCGGCTGGTCCCATC
>CAUYLG010015363.1:0-10305 GCA_963573385.1 Cacajao melanocephalus
CACACTCAAACTGCATTCTCAGGAGGCTGTTTTCAGCATTCCTTATCACCCCACACACTCCACTCCCTGTCCTGTTTTCAGGGTCAAGGGGTTTCATTCCCATGCACAAATAACATACACACAGTGCCTCAGTATTTTTCCATGTCCTGACCTCAAATGCCACGTACATAAGCTTGAATATGTTGCCATGCTCCCCCTACAGCTTACACCTTTGGTGTGCATGACAGATATTTGAAGACATGTTACTTAGGCCCTCATAAGCATGGCCATATCCAATAGAGAAACTTCTTCACTGAGTCCTAGGATAATTCCTGATAAACTGGGTTGGAATTTCTCCAGCTGGACAGTTCTGGGGTCTATGCAGAGAAGATAGGTCCACTATCCACTTGGCACAAGGCACTTAGAACAAGTTACTTGAGCCCTTGATCAAATCACTGTTAAAACTTCCTACCCTAGTCTCCTTCAGTGCTGCGTGGCCTCAGGAGTCTTTGAAGATGAAGTGGTCATTTGATCCTGAACTTACTACCACCACCATAGCACAAATCAAGGCTTTCCAGGAAGTCTTTCTTCCCCCACCCTTCAAAGGTTAGAAATCAAAAAGCCCCAGCTCTCAGTGGATCCCAGATGCTGCTGGGTAACCCAGCCACATGTTGGCACTGTGTCAATGCCATTGCTTGGACTTGGGTCTTCTCTATATCACATTAATCCTTAATCGGTGTTTTCCTCTGATGTGGCAAGCCCTAGAGCCTGCCCCAAATCTTGAGATTCATTGATTTCACGTCACCAGGGACTGAATAGAACACCTCTAGTTCAACAAAAATAACTGTCACTGACTCAGAAACAAGAATCAGCCTGTCCCCAAGGGGCCAAATTACCAGGCAAAAGAGACCTCCCTAAAGTATGGCATGGTCCCTTTGTTCTGTGCCAGTCAGCTCCAGCCTGAAACGGTGTTGTCATCTCGGATTCATCCCTTCTTTCATGCAGGGTGACTGGGGGAGGCGGGGGAAGTGCTGTGTAAAGCCCTGCTACATTTAATTGATAAAATACAGCCAGTTCCTGCCAAACCAAAGGGGGCAAATGGAGAGCGCAAGGATGCGCTGAAGTAGAACACTAACCCACATGACAACTGGCTGCGGCTGCAGGCAGCTGAGGAGGGACAATGGTAGACTGGCTTAGCTGGCTATCGGCCATTTTGAGCAAAAGCACATCAGAAGATCTAGGGGACAAAGAGGCAGAGCCACAAGTACTGATACGGCCCATAATGACCCCTAGGGACACTACACAGAGGCAGGCCACACACATTTGCAGTGTGAGAAGAAGCACAGTGAGTTATTTTAGTCATCGCTTAAATATATGCTAATGCAATCCTGTCTTATGAAGGAGTATCACTGGCAACACAGTTACACAGAGAGGAGGAAGATCATTGCTGGCCTGGCAATAAAAACAGATGTATCTACACATACTGGTGTACATACATGCACACATATATACACATAGAGACCTATTTTTTTAAAAAATAATCTGTTTGTTGCCCTCTCCCTTCAGATACTGTCTGAAGCTACTCAAATGCAGACAAATGCTTACTTATTGGGCTAAAAACCAAAATTATTATTTAAAAACACTTTTTAAAAAAAGTTTACATACTTTTTTAAACAAGTGTAATACAAGTGTAAATATTTGTTTCAATGAGAAAAGTATTCATGTAAAGAAAAGACAGGGAATTGAAGTTATTTTCTTAAATATTTAATTGAGTTAGAATATGAGATTGTCTTGATTCACTTAATTAGAATTTGGACTTCTGAGCTCTGAACTCGAGAAAGTTATTTGCAGTGGTCAAGGAAGTCACTTTAAAATCCAGAGAGTGGGACCACCGGCAGACACACGCAGAGACAATGGTGACACACGTGTTGAGACGCTGCCTCTCAGCCTGCCACCTTGGGCTCCTCCGAGTGACTGTGTATCTAATGGATTTGTGTTTTACAATGATAATTCCAATAGCGGAATAAGGAATGACTTACAGGTAGGGGGAGATAGGAGGTAGGGAGAATAGTTTTAGGACGTTATTGTATGAGGTTCCTAACACATTGTGGCATGGGAATAGAGACTCTGGAAAGGTAACATTGGTGGCGCTTGGATACTGATGATATATTGAGGCAGGAATTATATTTCAAAGACAAGAAGAGAATCTTGCCTTTACAGGCCTGGCACCCAGCTGTAACAGTTTAATTTCTAGCATATGCTATCGTAACCCCTAAATCTCAATGGCTTAACACAAGAAAGGCTTATTTGGGGTTCACGTTAAGTCCCATGTGATTCAAGCAAAGCAGCCTTGTCCATCCACTGACCCTTCATCTCCAGTACCTGGTCTCTGGGATTTCCCACAGAAAGGGAAGATAGATGAAGGAAAGACACCAGCTCTTCACATTTGATCCGGAAATGGCACATCTCACTTCTGCCTACAGCTGATTAGCTTGAACTAGTCCCGTGGTGCAAGTTAACTACAAATAAAACTGGGAAATGTAAGGGCGTTCATGGAACATTTGGTAAGCACTAAGCAGCTTACATGCACACATGAGATCACATTAGTTGCCAATTTTTAGTAGCTCTGAGCCTAGATCTGTTTAATGGCAGCACCTCAGTCTTGCTGCACCGAACACTGGCTATATCCCCATGGCCTCCAGGACTAATGTGCCCGTGTTCTCTGTGGGGCTCGTAAGGTGCCTTGTAGCTGCCTGTGTGCCTGGTGTTAATCAAGGCTGTCTTCTGTGACAGGCTGCTTGTACGGTCAGGGTGCCAAACAGGCAGAATCCCGGGAGGAGTGGGCAAAACACCCCTTTCCCCAGCTCTGCATGGTACTTGACTTCAAGCCTAGATATAGCAGTGCTGTGCCTAGAGATTCCTAGTCTTAATAAGTCTCCTCAAATCCTTACTGTGCCCCACAGGAGTGAAGATAGGTGTGGGCAGGCTCAGAAAGGCCTGTCCCATGTCATCTTCTTTGTTGCCTTCATCCTATCCCTCTTTCTTCCCCAGGCACCTCTACCTCAAAATGTCTGCTTTATCCTTACCCAAAGACCAGAAGTCTCCATGGTTAGGAGTGGATACAAATAGTTACAGGGTGGGCGGTGGGGAGGAAGATACCTAGTTCTACTCACCAGAAGAAACTGAGGCCTGCCAAGATAGCAGATATGGAAAAGTAGGTATTCCACAGAAAAGGGCAACTGATTTCAATTGCTAAAAACTGCTTGGTGATCAAGATGATGCACAAGGCAAAGCCGTCCAAAATATGGCACTTGACATTTACTTTTTGCAGTGTGTGTTGTAGACACTGGAGTCTACAGAGCTAAGGTTTTACTGTCTTTTCGCAGGTCATGCCTGGTTTACTTCTGTCATCTGATAGGCTTGTGTTGCTGTCCAAGTCACTACTCCAGTGTGAAGATAGCTTTAAAGAATAACAAACGTGACTAAACATATGTACGTAGTGTTTGGTTAAGACAGGAAGAGAAGGACTGCAGAATAGCTGGAGTTTCCTTTATTCAAACGGAAACTAGAGTCACGGTGTTTTCCTCCTCCAGGTCATCAGTGTAACCTGTGGAAGAATCTGACTTACTGTTGCTATTCTCTTAAGAAAAAATACAGAGTATTATAATTTAGAAAGGGTTTTAACGAAATTCACCTAGTCCAATCTGTCCCATTTTAGAGATAGGGAAACTTAGACACAAATGGTTTAAATACATTCTCAAAATTACAAAGCTGACAGGCCAGTATAATAAAATATTTAATTCACGACCTCCTTTCCTTTTCTGGATCCTCTATACAAATCCTCTATCCCTCTACCTCTCTTCCTATCCTCTCTTATTAAAATCGCCTTAAGCAAAGAGTATGAATTAAATGAATGATATATGGCATACCTAGCCATGCTTCCTTGTAGCTAAAGTAAGATTAAGTAAGATTATCTGTGGATGTCAGCATCCGTCAGCAGACAGGTACTCCTGGGGTTTGTGAGCAGGTGCAGGAAAGAGGAAGCTTGCTGATGACTGAGCATTTTTTCAGCCCAGTGCACTCTGAGGAAACAGCCAGGGCGTCGCATGTTTGTCCTTGCTTACTATTGAACCCTTAAAGCATTAAAGTAACACAATGTGTGGGGGCTACGAGCCCCGTTATTGGTAGACATACTGAAGAAACAAGATGTAAGGGAGTCAAAAAGAAATTAACGTGGCCGGGATGTTGCTTTGGTTGTATGTTGCTTCCCATTGTATGTAAGCCCTTAAAATCTTTCCCCAGAGTAATGTGTTATCCTTCTCACTCGTTGATGAAACATCGGATGTACACTATTAGAGATGTGCTTTGAAATTTATTTTCTCCAGAAGTGATGGGCTGTGTGATGATCTAGGGTTAAAAGCAGTCTGCAGACATAATTATGACAAGGAGATAGTCACTTAATCCCTCTGACTTTCATTTTTTTTTTGTTATTTCCAATTTATAAAAATGAAGGAATTGAATTAGGTGACCTCCATGACCCCTTCCAGCTCAGACATTTCAAATGTATAAACACAAAGCCACCTGCCTCACGTTGGGATTAAACTCATCATTTTGTTTCATTAGTGGTCTGTCTTAGCACTGAGAAAAGGAGAGAATAGAGTTTCTATTTGGTGGTTGGACACTAGGAACACCCAGGTTCTTAGTTGGAATCCTCTTCCTCAGAAAGATTTTGTTTGCAATGTGGCCACAAATCTCTTTGCTGCTAACTTGCTAGTTTGCTGATACGTAATTTTAAATCAAGTGAAAAATAACTTTGAACAGATACCTATGCTAGAGCTGAATCCACAGCTTTGTTGAAAAAAACTTTTTTTTTTTTTTGAGACAGAGTATTAGTCTGTCACCCAGGCTGGAGTGCAGTGGCGTGATCTTGGCTCACTGCAACTTCCGCCTCCTGGGTTCAAGTGATTCTCCTGTCTCAGCCTCCTTAGTAACTGAAATTACAGGTGCCAGCCACCACACCTGGCTAATTTTAGTATTTTTAGGAGAGATGGGGTTTTGCCATGTTGACCAGGCTGGTCTTGAACTTATGACCTCAGGTGATCCACCTGCTTTGGCCTCCCAAAGTGCTGGGATTACAGATTGAGCCACCATACCCAAACTAAAACATTCTTGATTGCACATGAGAATCATATTAAACTCTACATATCCCTGTTCTCTAAGGCTTCTAGAAGAGAAGTGGCATGAAATCTCATGGAGAAACATTGACGCCTCCTTAGGAAGATGAGTATGAATTGAAGTTTTTATTGGAGCCTTTCTTCTGTGAATATAATGGCCAGTTAGGGTGGATACTGTTCATGGTTAATCAAGTCTGGATGAGTTTACACAGAAAAAAAATTAGTTGGCTGGTTCTTAAAAATTTTATAATTAAGTACACACAAACCTGTATAAAGATGTGACACCCCTGTGTGAAAGAAGATGCCCTGTTCTCAGAGCTAATGGAAAGCGTCATCTATGTAGAAACAATTATTGTAAATGGTTCATTCATTCACTTACTTCTTCAACTGCAGTTTGAGTGCAAGAAATACTCTAGCATTACGTGCAGTTATTGCAAATATAAATAGAGATGGTGTATGTCCTTAAGGGACTCATTGTCTAATGGGAAGACGAACATACCCTGAGTGTATGCCATCTATAATGCAGACACAAGGGGTGAAAAAGACTATGGGAGACACGAGAAACTGTCTTAGCTAGGGAAAGCTGGAGGTGGCACTAAGAGGTAACATGTGGGCTTTATCTTCCAGAATGGGTGGCAGAAATGTGCAGTGGAAATGCCGGGAAAAGGTATTTGTGCTAGACAACCTGTTTGCCCCTCCAAATCCCCCACTTCTGACCTGGATGAATCATATCGACGGGCTCTTGAACCCTTTGGCCTTAAGTTGTAATGGTTCAATGGGTAGCATAAACAGGCAGTTGGTGGAAGAGGAGAGTGAGGTCAGGATATTTTATTCCCCTGGTTTCATTCTTAAGAAGTTGCTTCGGGCTGGTTGTTTCTCAGTCTAAAGTTAAATCAAAGGTCATGGCTCCCCTCAAAGTGACTTCAACAGGAACCTCTCCTTCTGAGTCCCACTGAATACTCTCCCTTCTTCTTTTCTAGCACATGAGTGGTAAGTCTCCACTGTGGCTGATCCAGTGTTACTGTGTCAGCCCTTGAGGTTATCCTCCCTGTATTCCCCCTCCTGTGAAAGTTTCCCTTTATACAGAAATCCCTTTGGGCATTATTTTGGGTGTGCGACCTTTTCTAGTTGGGACTCTGGCTGGAACAGCATTTGGGAATGAGTGGACAGACAGAGACAAAGAATAAAAACCGTACCGTGTGTTTGGGAGTCATTGCAGAGTTCAGAGATGCCGTAGTATAATGTGCGCTCTGGTGGGGCAGAAGTGTCAGATCTTTGTACACTATAGCATCAGGATAGGACCATTAGGTCTGAGTTTACAAGGGCCGACCTGGCAACAATATTGAGAATAAACTGGAAAGCAGGAGTTGAGAGACTCCCCTGTGGCTCCAGCTGTCTCCGGAAGATACCGCTCCGGTTCCAGGTTTAGTTGGATGATGTCAGCAGCTGGGCTCCTGCAACACAACCCTTTTCCTCTGACTCTGCAGCCTGCTGTCACTAGTTTTAGATTATTTTGCCGACCCATATTTGGCTCTCAATTCTGCCATCAGCCGGGTAACCAATGGCTTTGTAGTAAATTTCTTCTTTTATGAATACTTGAAGTGTTTTCTGTTTTACTACTTAGACCAGATGAATATAAGGCCCTTAACAGCCAGGATGATGAGGTGGCAAGGAGTGATATATTCCAAGGGGGAAAACTCACTGGCAAAGAGCTGCAATCCCCTCTTAGCCCAGAAAGGGGTTATTCTCTTTAATGAGAGGCAATACAGTGGTTTTTGCCTGGATTCCAGAGCAGGCTGCCAGGGTTAGATAGCCCACCTCATTGATCCGACGTCAGTGTTCTAATCTGGGTGCCTTGTTTTCTCACATGTAAAATGAAGATAATTGTACCTGTTTTATGAGGTTGTAAGCATTAAATGAGCTAATACGGCATATATAAAATGCTTTAAAAAGTTCTTGTTGGATATTCAGTCCCATATAAATACTAGCTGTTATTATTTGCCTGGGGCCTCTGAGTTGGAGCATGAAGAACTGGTGTCTCTCTAGGTCTCAAATACCAAGGGTCATCCACATTTTTGAATCATAGGTTTTAGCTGCAATATCCTTTTTAAGGATCACAGCTTTGAAGTTTGGAGGAAGCCTGCACTGATTGACAGGGATGCTGTGAGGAGAAATAATTTTCCAGGGGCAAGTACTGGTTACCATGGTTTCCAACTGGCAGAAACTCCAAGGTCAATTCCTTGAAAATATTTCACTGCCGATAAGAGCAGGGTGGTTCCTCTACATTCCTAATCACTTCCTCTGCACCAGGGCAGAGTGTGCCCATCTTGAGCCTTGCTTTCAGGCAGCAGGAAAGAAAAAGCTGAATAAGTAGACATCAGAAAACATAGTCATCCAGCTGACCACTGACCATGAAGTCAAATACAGTTGATTCCCCAGGGGAGCCAGAAAAGGGAAGTGTCGTTTGGAGCAATGAAATTTTAATAACCACAGAGGGAATAAAGCATTTTGTTACAGGACTCAGGTCTGCATTGATAAAGATCGCTGGTGACAGCTTACACCGTCTGAAATTTTAGTTCTGTTCTCTGAGCGACTAATTTTTACTTCTCCAGAAATGCCAGTCTCAAGGCACTGGGAGATATCACAGTGCACACAGCTTTGGTAAAAGGCACGGCGCAACGCGGTACCTGACTGAACTCCGTGTTCTGCATCTTATTTCATCCTCAAGTCCATTCTCCACACTTAGGAATTAAACTCCTCTGACAGCCCAACTGCAACCTCTATTAAATATTTTTTCTCTATAGAGTGGTTCCAGTTGTTTCCAGGAAGCCTTTCCCACAGGGAAGGGAAATACTTTCAGAAGCCTGTCCTCCAGAGAAGTGGCCTCCCCGCAGGTGTTCAGCATTTCGGAGCAGCCCCATTTGCCAGGCTCTGAATGTGGGTGTGTTCATTGTGGACAGGGTGAGGAGTCCTTTTATAGAAGAGCTAAAAGACGAAAGTGTCTCTACCATGGAAGGACTCTGCCTGAGTAAAATACCAAATTAATTAAAATAAAAGAAAAATAACTTTTTACCAATTAGTAACAACTCAGAAAATGCCACTACAAATTAAAGTCATTCAAATGCTTTTTTGCTTTTTGGTTTGATTTTTTTGATTCTTTTTTTTTTAAAGAGGAATTCTCGCTCTTAGCTCTTATCCCCCACGCTGGAGTTCAGTGGCACGATCTCATCTCACTGCCACCTCTGCCTCCTGGGTTCAAGTGATTCTTCTGCCTCAGCCTCCCGAGTAGCTGGGATTACAGGCACTTACAAAAAAATTAGTCGGGCATGGTGGTATTTTTAGTAGAGACAGGGTTTCACCATGTTGGCCAGGCTGGTCTCGAACTCCTGACCTCATGATCCGCTCACCTTGGCCTCCCAAAGTGCTGGGATTACAGGCATGAGCCACCGCACGTGGCATCAAATGCTTTTGAAAATGTTTTTAAATGGCAACTTAGGGAAGTCAAACCAATGTTGTCTTCTGCTTATGCAGAATAACAGTCATCTTTTTATAGGGAAGTGAGGGCCTAGCCATCTACTTACAAACTTGTATTAAAGACTGAAGAAAAAGAAACTGTTTAGGATTTGTGACATTTTTTAATGGCTACATATTCTTTATAGCTGCTCCTATCAAGAGGTGAAGTCCATTTCCCCTGCTCTTAAATAGAGGCTGGTCTTGAAGATTGCTTTGACTCACAGAATGAGGTGGAAGTAAAGTTGTGAGACTTCTTTGTCTTGGCTTTAAGAGGCCTGTAGCTTCTTCTCTAACCCTTTTGGGTATTGCCCTGTGTGAACAAGTCTGAGCTGAGCTGGCATGCTGGGAAGGCCACGTGGAGGAGAACTGAGGCACTCTGATTAATGTCGCCAACTACCAGTAACGTGAGTGAGGCCTTCTCAGACCACCCAGCCCCTGTCAAGTCACAGATGCCTGCTGCTGCATAAGTGACCCCAGGATAAAGCAGTAGAAGAACCATGTATTAGTCTGTTTTCATTCTGCTGAGGAAGACATAACTGAGGCTGGGCAATTTCCAAAAGAAAGACGTTTAATGGACTTCCAGTTCCACATGGCTGAGGAGGCCTCACAATCATGGTGGAAGGCAAGGAGGAGCAAGTCACATCTTACAAGGATGGTGGCAGGCAAAGAGAGCTTGTGCAGGGGAACTCCTCTTTTTGAAACCATTAAATCTCATGAGACTTCATATTGTGAGAAAGGCACTACCTGGGGAAGGTAATCAACTTGCCCCCGTGATTCAGTTACCTCTCCCAGTTCCCTCCCATAACACATGGGAATTCAACATGAGATATGGGTGGGGACACAGCCAAACCGTATCAAAGCATCTACTTGAGCCTAGCCCAAAGCATTGACGCACAGAATCATAAGCAAATAAGATATTTGGTGGTTTTAAGCCATTAAATTTTGGAATGGTTTGTTACATAGTAATAGATAACTGCCATAGGATTCAAAACTAGTTCACTGCTTGATTCATCTGAGAAATCAAGAAAATCATATTCAATTACAAAAAATATTCAATGAAGTATTCCTATTTACTAAATCTTTTAGACAACATTAGAGGATTGGAGACATTATTTAGAAAATGTAAACAATCTGTCAGTTTGATTTCCCCATATGTGCTCATTCTGAATACTTCATTTCTCAAAAGCAGTTACCTTTATAAAAATTATCTGTAAAACTGACAAATTCTGATAGAATTATCCTGGAACAATATAGTCACAGGCTTATCATTTATTACTGTGATTTACTACTGTTCCTATCATAGGTTTATCTAAACTCTCTCCCTGTTTAGTAAAGAATTTAACCCTGCCCAAAGATAGATTGTGGGAGGTAATCTCTAAGTTGAAGTATCATGCTGGATAGGAATCTCTTTGTTTGTCTGAGTGTCTTGGGTCAGTCATGTAGCAACAATGTGTTTTTTTGTTTTGTTTTGTTTTGTTTTTTTTGAAGAAAGAAAAAGAGGAAAGAAAGTGAGAGTGAAAGAAAAAAAAGAATGTAAGAGAGAAAGAAAGAGGAAGAGAAAATAAATGAAGTTCTTATTTCATTATTTAAAAATATATTTGCCTTTTTAAAATGAGTAAAATAATCTTTTCCAGTTTTT
>CAUYLG010015365.1:0-59486 GCA_963573385.1 Cacajao melanocephalus
CACTTCAGCCTCTTAAAGTGTTGGAATTACAAGCATGAGACACTGCCCCTGGCCTTTTTTTTTTTAAATAATCAGAAATAAAGATAATTGGGTCTAATAAAGAAAGATGAAAAAAAATTAAAAAAAAAAAGAAAAGAAAAACAGTTTTCAGTGGCATATGTCATCACTGAATTAATGCTGTTTGCCTTTTACTGGCTTGGCTCTCATCCCAGTAGAAGCAAATAAAAACGGAGTACAATGTACTATAAATGCTACCGGCAGCAATACATCAGATGGACCCATCTGAAATGCCTCCTACCCTCCAGTAAAGGCTCAACTTCTGCTACAGGACAAGAACCCCTCTGGTGTCAAGACCAAAACTAACTTGGATCCAAGAGGCCTCTATCAGGAGTAGGGAAGAGCAAGATTCTTTAATTTGCAAGGAAGATAAAGAGAAGGACGATCTGCATACTCATAAATTTAAAGCCTGTTTCCATCGTGGGGAATTTCACCATATTTATTCTGAGCCATACCACTCATTAAAAACCTCCCACATCTGTGAATTAAGATGGCTGCTTAAAAAAAAAAAAACTGGTAAAAAACACCTAACACAAAATTTACCGTCTTAACCATTTCTAAGTGTCCCATTCAGTGAGGGTTAGTATATTCACAGTGTTGTGCAACTGATGTGCAACTGATCTCCAGAACTTTTTCGTCTTGCAAACCAGGAACTCTATACCCATTAAACAACTCCCCACTTCCCCTTTCATCAGCCTCTGGCAACCACTATTCTACTTTGTTTCTTTGGGTTTCACAATACTAGGTATCTTATATAGGTGGAATCATGTATTATTTGTCTTTTTGGGACTGGCTCATTGCACTTACCATGATGTCCTCAGGGTTCATCCACGTTGTAGCATGTGACAGGATTTCATTCCTTTTAAAGGCTGAACAGTTATTTCATTGTATGTACTCTGTGCCACATTTTGTTTAGCCATCCACCCACTGACGAATACCTGGTTGCTTCCAGCTGTTGGCTACTGTCAATGATGCTGCCATGAACACGGGTCTACAGATATCTCTGAGATCTTGCTTTCAATCCTTTGGCTATACAGTTAACCCATGAACAATACAGGCGTTAGGAGTGGTGATCCCTGAATAATCACAAGTTCATGTATAACTTTTCAGTCTCCAAAAACTTTCCTACTAATAGCCTGCTGTTGACCAGAAGCCTCACCAATAACATAGTCAATTAACACGTATTTGTATATTATTTGTATTATATGCTGTGTTCTTGCAATATAGTAAGCTAGAAAAAAGAAAATGTTATGAAGAAAATCCTAAGGAAAAGATTTCTATGTACTATTCATTAAGGGGAAGTAGGTCATCATAAAGGTCTTCATTCTCATCATCTTCCCTTTGAGAAGGCTGATGAGGGGACAATGAGGAGGGGTTGGTCTTTCTCTCTTAGGGGTGGCAGAGACAGAAGAAAACTCACGTATAAGTGGATACACGCAGTTCAAGAGTGTTGTTCAAGGGTCAACTGTATTCCCAGAAGTAGAACTGCTAAATCATGTAATTTTATTTTTAATTTTTGGAGGAATTGCCATACTATTTTCCACAGTGACTGTACCATTTTACATTCCCACTAGCAGTGCACAACGGGTTCCCATCTTTCCACATTTCTGCCAACACTTATTTTCTATATTTTTGATAGAAGTCATTCTAAAGGGTGTGAAATGATAAGGTGGCTGCTGTCTTTACAGGGCCACAAAATTGGCCTTTTATTTTTTCCGGAGCTTTGACATCACCTAAACCACTGCTGCAGAGAAATGATTGTTCATCAGTTACAAATATACATGTTCTCCTGCAACAAGACACTGGCTCTGTGTTAACACGTGGGAGCAGGATTAGAGCATCATTCATTTCCATTGATATCACTGCCGAGAGTTCCTGTGAATAAGTGCTCCCTTACCATTTCACACAGAACTTAATTCACCAGATTCAAACAATCAAAATGGTGGTCTGTCATCTCTATTTCAATTAGGTGGTGGGAAAGTAGGGGACATTTGATAAATCTTAATTTAATTCCAAGCCCCCAAAAGATGGCAAGTCCTAACCTACCAGACTGCCACCACTGACAGTTGGTTGCAACATTACGTGGTTCTGAAATCAGTCAGGGACAGAAGTTGTATACCAATCTTACACCAAATATGCCACCTGCTGCAACCTGAATTCTTGACTCCAGCCTCTCTGGAAGAAAACTAATTGTTCTTGGTGGGGTCTGGTCTTCCATACCATGAGATTTACCATCTGTCTTAATTCAAAAATCATTTTTGGGCAATAGAAACTCCAAGGACCCAGAGAGTTTCTGAGAAGAAACTAAACCATACTGGCAGCTGAATAACCCCTTCGGCCTACCCTGAGCTTGTTCCCCATGAACAGGCCAAGAAGGTGACAGCCCAGAGCAGGGGTGGGCAGAATTATAAAGAAAACACTTCTCTAGAAAGAAACCTAACCAGCAAAACTAGCCCTGGCTGAAAACCATGTCTGATAGTCTGTGCAAGTGCCCGATGTAACTAATTTTAAATAAAGCATGCTGCAGTGCCCCCAGTCCCTAGACAGCTGGGTATTGCATTCACGATTTCTGCCTGATCTGCATGAACTTGCACTGTTAACTTATTTTTGTCTTTAAATTACTACTCTATTTGTTCTCAAGTAAACTTCTTCAAAAAGGAAACTTTACATGAATGCTGTAAATCAGGGGGTCTCGGCCTTGGCATTAATGACAATTTTCACCAGATGGTTCCTTGCTGTGGGGATGTCCCGTGCACCATATGACGTTTAGCAACAGCCCTGGCCTCTACCCACGAGACACCAGTAGCACCCCAGTGCCAGTTATGACAACTAAAAATGTCTCCAGATGCTCCCAAATGTTCCTAGGGAGAAGGACAGAATTGCCTCTGGTTGAGAACCGCTGTTACAAATGGAAAGTTGGTCTCTTTTTAAAAGCACACATTAAAATACTCACTTAATAATTAATACTACATCTGAAATCATCTGGCATTGCTCATTCTGGGAACCAGCACCAAAGCCAGCACCACGTGGGGAGGATCCCCCTGGACTATAGAGTCAAAGGCCACGTTTGGGCTTTGTCTTGCCACGTGCTGTGTGGCTGTGGGCACGTTCCTTCCTCTGAGCCTTGCTTTCCTCACTCGCATGATGGCAACAATGACAGCATGACATTCACGGGAGTACTAAAGGATCAGTGACATACACAGCTGGCCTTTTGCACAGGCAGAGCTAGCACAGAGCACATGTTCGCTGATGATGCTGGTATTATTTCTGTAATTAAAGGTTTTCAAGTTGGGTTTCTTGGTGCTTGAGCATTCAAAAGAGGCACCTCAGGGTTTGCCCAAAGGAGCAGAGTGGCTGGGGCTTTGCACCCTCCACTTTGGCTCAAAACAGAACAGCAGCCCAGAGCCTCTGTCCAACTCTGTCTATTCCTAGCTCATGGGCCATGCAAATGCAGGCCAGGGGATGGATGTGGCCTGCTGGCTGTGGCACGCTGAACCCTGAAGTGGACTGTCCCCCTTAGCACGTGACTCAGGGCTGAGCCAGAAGAGGCAGTTAGTAAACCTTCAGCAATGAGTGTTCATGTACTGGGGTTCTAAGCAAGATTCAATCTGAAAAAAAAGAGTTTCCCTAATTTAAGGAAACAACAGTGGAAAATCCCAGCACCAAATGATGGGTCTGTAGATGATGCCCACTCTGAAATGTTTTTCTAGGGTCTGCTGTACTGCACACTGCCCCAAGAACATTTCATGGCATCAACTGGCTTCTGGTTCAGGCCGTGGCTCCTAAGGGTGGGACCGTATGCTGGATTTCCATAGCAGACATCCCGATGAGGGCTTTGCACTGAAGAAACGCTAGAAAAAAGCCTGGTGAGAGGGAGTGAGTGCACGTTGGCCTTCAAGCCTCCTGAAAAGCTTCCAGGGCAGTTGCAACTCTAGCAATCAACACTACAGTAGAGGCTGAGCACCACCCATTCCTTCCTGGCCCAACAATGGGTTTAGTTTGGCATACATTTGTAAAAAGGAAAAACTGTTTTACAAATTTGAGCTCACTTAAAAGTTGGGGGGTTCTGCACAAAAACCTGTATTTCTGGCTCACTACACATTCTCACTGGCAGTAATGTGTTGGAGCTGAGATGACTCTCTTTAGAAAGGACATGTGCTCTTTAATTTGCTGCAGTCCTTACCATTCCCTAATGTCTAACACCGCGTCCTTTTTTTTTTTTTTTTCTTATTAGTGTTAACTAGTTTCTGCAGGTGTCTAAGTTTGCCACTTCTTCTACAGAAGGATTCCCTTCTTCTCCTTCCCTGGGAGATAATATATCAAAGCCACTACTCACAGTACTTAAAAAGATGTTATGAAACACCAAAGGAATTTCAACAAGCCTTTTGGAGATACTCATAAAAATATAACAGTGTGTAGCTTTACACATTATCACTCTTTTCAGAGATCAGATATTGATTAAGGTAATTGTTTTTACTTAATAGGAAGAAAAAATAAATGTGGAACATATTTAAAGCAAAAGTACACACAAAGTCTTTAAAATACATCACCACAAACATTAAAATGATGGTGATTTCATTAAAAAATAAATACCACCCTGGAGAAGGCAGACAGGGTAAAGGATGGCGTGAACGGAAGTGAAGCAAGACCTTCAGGATCACTGACTGACGTGGGGTTTGCTTGCTTTACCCTCAGGCCGCTCATCCTTTGCTAATCAACAGGCACAGGCATCTTTCTGCGTGAACCAGCGCTTGGCAAATCACAGGACTGTGGACCATATCCGGCCCACTGCCTGTTTCTGCAAACAAAGTTTTAATTGAAATACTATCACATCCACTCAGTTGTGTATTGTCTCTGGCGGCTTTTGTGCTACAAGGCAGAACTGAGTAGCTGCAACAGAGACCCGTGGCCTTCAGAACTGAAAAATATTTACTATCTGGCCCTTTGCTGAAAAACTTTGTTTATCTCTGGCTTAAACAATCATCGCCACCATTTTCAAATTTGAATTGCCTGAAATTCTGAAGAAAGTGTTTTTAGCTTTCAGAAGTGGATCTTCCCACTGAGCTGAAGGTGATAAGGGAAAAGCTCGGATTTACCAGTGTTGAGTTTCAGGAGGAAGTCTTTTTTTTTTTTTTTTTCTAAATGGAGACAGAGTCTTGTTCTTTCATCCAGGCTGGAGTGCAGTGGCATGACCTTGGCTCACTGCAGCCTCTGCCTTCCAGGTTCAAGTGATCTCCCACCTCAGCCTCCTGAATGGCTGGGACTACAGGCATGAGCCACTATGCCATGCTAATTGTTGCATTTTTTTCTAGAGATGGGGTTTCGCCATGTTGCCCAGGCTGGTCTTGAACTTCTGGATTTAAGTGAGCCACTCTCCTTGGCCTCCCAAAGTGCTGGGATTACAGAAGTGAGCCACTGCACCTGGCCATCTGGAGGTCATTTTTAATGGCAGTCAGTTTGGAACCAGTAGCTTTAAAATGTCCACAGACAACAGCAAAGAAAAGGGTTGTGAGGTCTCTTCTCATAGTCGCCATCATTGTGTGGCATCTGGGAAGCTGACAGCTCCTATTTGTCAATGACAGTAATGGGGTCTACACAGCCAGGCCACCTTCGGCATTAAGGATGACCGTTAGTTCCACTTTACAAATGAGTACCCAGGGCCAAGACTTACCTGAGGACCCCGAGTGAGTAAGGGACAGAGACGACTGGGTTGATGTGACTCCCAAAGCCACTCTGCCAAGATTGTAGATGCTCTCAGATTTCTGTAGGGTGGAAGCTGAAGACCCACACACCTCATACCTGGAGTGGGGAGCCCCCAAAGTTTACATCCACTTAATCCCATTCTGTGGAATCTGGAACCTGACGCCAAAGACAATAACTCATTTCCACTTTCCCAGGGAGTTCTAGTCTCTACTTCTCTCCTATCTCTCAGCCTGTGAATACTCCCAGCCTGAGCTCTCTGCAGCCATATATTTTCAGCAATGTGGCCAAACAAACGTTTAAGGGGAGCAGACTGAGAATGCTACCTGCCGGAGCCCGCAGTCCAGAGCTGAACACTCAAGCTTGAAAATCAATTCCAAGTCCACCTGCTGTCTTTGGAGAAAACCGACTGATCCATGTCACATGACCACTGCCTCCTAACTGGGCTTCTTTCGTCCATTCCTGCCTTCCCTATGTAATGTCCATGCAGAGGCCTGAGTGCTCTTTCAAAAAATTAATCAAGAAACTCTCCAGCCGAAATCTACCAATGCTACCCTGCCAGAGCCCACAGTCCAGAGCTGAACACTCAAGCTTGAAAATCAATTCCAAGTCCACCTGCTGTCTTTGGAGAAAACACACTGATCCACATCACATGACCACTGCCTCCTAACTGGGCTTCTTTCGTCCATTCCTGCTTTCCCTATGTAATGTCCATGCAGAGGCCCGAGTGCTCTTTCAAAAAAGTAATCAAGAAACTCTCCAGCTGAAATCTACCACTGGTTTCTCATTTCTAGTAGAACAAAATCTTCAGTGTGGCCAACCAGCACCTTTCCAGAGCACCTCCATCAATCTCTAAATCCATCTGCTCCTTTCCCCCTCACTTTCTCTGGTTTACCACATTGGCCTTCTGATAGCTCCTCAACTGATCCAAATTAATCCCCACTGTAGGGCCTCTGGATCTGCTGTTCTTGCATCCCAGAATGCACTTCCCTGGATCTTTCCATGGCTACCTCCTTCTCACCACTTGGATCTCTGCTCAGAGGTCATCCTTGGCCACTCAGGGCTACGCTGTCCTTCTGTTCCTCGACTCTCGCAATGAAGGCTAGTTAAAGGTATGTATTTGTTTACTGGCATAGTCTCAAGCTTCCTGACTAGAACGCAAACCCCAAGAGAAGAGAAGTCTGTTTTGGCCTATGTTCTACTCCCAAAGCCTAGTCTGGTGCCTCTTATAGAGTAGGCATTCCATACATGTTTCTTCAGTATCTTGAAATGCAAGAAATTCAACTTTTTCAAAGTAATTCCTAGAGGGAACATCACTGTTCATAAAGAAACAGCTTATAATCCCAGCACTTTGGGAGGCCGAGATGGGCGGATCACGAGGTCAAGAGATCGAGACCATCCTGGCCAACACAGTGAAACCGTCCCTACTAAAAATATAAAAAAATTAGCTGGGCGTCGTGGCGTGCGCCTGTAGTCCCAGCTACTCGGGAGGCTGAGGCGGAAGAACTGCTTGAAACCAGGAGGCAGAGATTGCAGTGAGCCGAGATTGCGCCACTGCACTCCAGCCTGGCGACAGAGCGAGACTCTGTCTCAAAAAAAAAAAAAAAAAAAAAAAAAAGAAAGAGCGAGCTTCCCAAGTGGCCCCGTATTTCCTTCACTCAATTCCACCAAAGGCTACTCTGCACCTTTCCCCCAAAGCACAGCAAAACTGAGCAATACCCACAGGAGACCCCCACTTCAAAAAATTAGTTCATACCAGCTTTAAGAGGAAAGTAATTCAAAACATGAAAATTTATTCTAAGTTGTATCTTAACATACGAGATCTCAGCTTTAGATGAATTTTAATGTTTACAAGTGCAAAAGCAAATAAATATTTACCAGTTGCTTTTTTTTTTGCACTCTTATAACTCCACAACAGCTTAGACGCAAAAAAAATTGTTGCTAAACATCTTGTAGTCTGGCAAAATGAAGAATTTCTTATTAAGAAAAGCCCTCACAACAATAACAACTCTTCATGCTTATGGCTCCCTTGCAGAAACTATCAGGATGGTTCATTAAGACTGCAGCATATGACGGAGCAACAAAATTGTCACCAGTAGGGGTGAGATGAGGATCTCATGCCCTGGCCTCACTGTCTATACACTGGCTCATTCCCACAGCAACAGGAGCTCTGGGAGACAGGGCTGTATTTCTTGGGCAAGGACCACAGGCTACTACCAGCTCTCCCCACGCTGAAGCTTTTCATTCTGCAGGTTTCCATGAAAGTGTCACTTCTCCAGAGTGGCCTTTCTTAGTTAAGGCAGGTCCCTATCCTCTCCATAATTCTCTTGGACAATATCCTGTTTATTTCTTCTATTACCATTTCACAATCGGAAACTTCAGTTAGCTAGTTTTCTGGCTTGCCAGTTAACCATCTAGCTTGCCGGCTTTCTAACGTTCCTGCTACCTAACTTCCGGGCATACACTCCAGCTAGCTGCTCTGTTTTCTCTCTGCCTTCCCCTTTACGCTTTCTAGGCAGGGACCAGGTTCCCCTGGGACAGAACCCTGCCCAGTGCCTGGCACCAAACTAACCATTTGTAGATACATGGTATAATGAACATGGAATGAAATCTTAATAAATAAATTCTTAAAATCTCTAGCTTTTTAATTCATTTATATCAGTGCCTGGTTGAAGTCTTTGGAGTTATTCTGAGGCATGAAAACAAATATCAAAGAAAGACTTACCCTAGCCTAAGAGAGTAGGCTTTTGAAGTAAAACAGAGACACACACACACACATTCACATGGGTGCACCTTTTCCATGATGGACACACATAATTCTAAGAATATTAAGTACTTTCTGAAGCTCTACCTCTTACTCCCAATTTTTTGAAAAAAGGTACGACTGTTCACAGCAGTAGGTACCCTCAGAGAAGACCGGTGCCACTTACCTGGATTAACAGTGATAAATCTGCTATCTTCAGAAAATCGGTCCCCGCGGGACATAGGCTTTTTAGATGATGGCATCTCAGGCCTCTTGGGATCACTGCCCGCATACTGCTCCTCTGTGGTGGTGGGGGGCACGTGGGTGGAGGTGACCACATCAGGGACCAGGCCTGGGCCGGCAACCCTCCTTCCACCCGTCTGGTCTGTGGGGATGGCAATGCGGTCCTGCTCATGCCCAGGTATAGTCTGATGCCCCGCCTCAGCAGTCCTGTTAGGAGACGAGGGTGCAGGGCTGGGCTCCGTCTGGTTCCGCTCCTCGGCAGCATGGGTCACCCCACTCTTCTCCTTCTTTTCGGAGTCCTTCTCTCCATCCTCCTCGTGCTCCCGCTCCCCATCCTCACTCTCGCTTTTCTCATCCTTCTCTCCTTCCTCTGTGCCCTCGCTGTCCTTGGTTGGTGACGAATCACCATCTGGCCCTGGAGAAGCCAAGGCCTCTGTGGCGGTGAGGACTGGCCTAGCTGCCTGCTTGCTGGCCGAGGCGGCTGTTGGGAGGCGCGTGGGCCACACGGTGCTGGGGAAGGAGGAGATGCCACCACCGCCGAACCCCAGGCCGGCAAGGAGTGTGCTGGTGACCACCGAGGCCACGGTGGCCTGGCTGCCACTGGAGGAGGGGCCCATCCCAGTCGCCATGGAAACAAATGAGAAGGGGATGCCAGAGGACGTCCAGGTAGAAGACCCCGAGCTGATGGGGGCCATGTCAGCTGAAGAGGCAGGAGATGCTGTGGGCTGGGAAGGGTCACCCGGCAAGGATGGAAAAGAGGCAGAAGAAGAAGAAGCAGAGAAGCATCAGTAATTAAGGTTGGGAATGAGGCTCTGCTTGTCACCCTCTGAGGATTTCCCTCATCTACGCTATGGACTTTTCCAATATATGGCTTAAAGTTGACATTAGGTGGTCCATGGGTGACCAGCTTTTATTTTAATGATTTTATAACAATTGTGAACATGTTAAAAAGCATAACTAGTGAATCCAACTCAGCTTTACAGCGATATTACCCAAGATGAGGCTGAGTGTCAAAAAAAAGTTAGTAATGTTAAAGCTAACTTAAGGAACAAAGAAGTCATGAATTGGAAACTTCAGATGATCATCTGTTCTTGGGGTAATGAGAGGCAGAAGACCTTTGGTTTTATGTATATCATTGATACCTGAGCAGATACTCCGCTCTAGGTTTGAAAAGATACTGGGTGATCCAGTCCAACCTTACTGTCTTCCAGTGAGGAAGTGAGTGGACCAGGAGGGAAAGTAGCCTGCCCAGGTGTGCAGTGACGGCGTCAGAGGCCATGCTCTGCACGGCATGCTCTGGGCACTGGTTTTACATTTCTGCATCTCCATCAAGGGCACTGTAGAGTCAGTGTACCTGTCAGTCTCTGAGTTTAGCCATGGGAAAATCTGAGCCCATACAGATGACAACAACATCAAGAATAACAAGAACTCCAATTAACAAGTGCCAGCTGTCCTAGGGCTTTCCATGCTGGAGGCAGGCATGATCATCGCCCCATTTTGCAGGTGAGGAAACTGAGGCACAGAGATGTTAAAGAGCTTACACAAGGTGCATGGCCTGGAAGGGACAAATGCAGGGCTGCCTGGGTCCAGGACTCGGCTCATTTCTCACGACCATACTAAACTGGGGCTCGAATTTGGGGGTTTTACTCATATACGGTATCTTAGGAAAACAGGAAGTGCTGCTCTGAGCTATTAGTCTAATTTTAGCTCGCTGGCTGATGCTGGACACGACTTTAACTCACTGAGCCTCGGTTTCCTCATCTTCAAAATGGGAATAATAGTAACACTGACTTTGTGGGCTGCCTGGAGAAGCAAATAAAATAATCTGTGCCTGAAACCCTTGAAGAGCTTAGTGAATTTTAGGCCATTATTATCACCACCACTGTGACTAGTATTTTAATTATTCATTATACCAACCAGGACTGGGTAAAACTAAGATATTAATTCAGATTCCAGAATTTTCAGATCCATATAACTTTAGGCAAGTGACAATCTGAATTTGAGCTTATGTCAAATGAAGGGGTGGGAACAGATTTAACCCCTTTGTGGTCCTGCATTGTATGATCCCACAAATCATAAATAAAAATTATGAAGAATTTTTACTCTCACAAAATTATACAATAGGACCCTCTAACACTGTTGCACAACTTGTGTTCATAAGGTACTGAATTATAAAAAATGAGTAATGTAATTTTCTTCTCTACTGCAACCTCTTCACATTGAGCAGTTTAATAACGTTATACTGCCACCTCGTGGTAACAGTTTTAAATGCATGCAAATTAACAACCAGCCACGACAAAGCAATTTACCATTCTCTACTTACCACTCCTGTTTTCACTATTCTGGTCCCTTGGAATATTCGAGTGGTATTAGCTGAGAAACAAAGAGACTACATTTAAGCAATTTTGAAAAAAATTGAGAAAAAAAAGGATTACACAACACATTTTTTGTGGCTCCAACAAGACATTCCTTATGAACACAAATCTGAATTACATATAATTTTCACGTGTCAAAATATTATTCTGTAGATTTTTTCCCAACCATTTAAAAATGTAGAACCCTTCTTGGCTTGTGAGTCACACGAAAACATGCAGAGAGCTAGATTTGGTCTGTGGGCAGTAGCATGCTGACCCCTGTGTCTTAAGCTATTAGTTAAAAAATTGTTTTTCAGTTCTTATTGTTTTCTGTTTTATTGAGGTAAAAACTTAGAGTAAAATGCGTAAGATTTAGGTTTATTGTTAAATGAATTTTACATATGTAAACACCTGTGTAACCACTCCCCATACTAACATAAAGACATTCCCCAGTGCTTTGCTGGAGAAAAGGTGTGCCTGTCCCTGCATCTAGTCAATATCCACCTCCACCCCCAAAGCAAACCACTCTTTGGACCTCTGTCAGTTTTACCTGTATTTGAACTTAATTTAAATGGAATCATATTACACCACTGTTCCTCCTCTATTACCTTTTTGGTCATGATTTCTTATCCTTTTTGTGATTCTAATTACGTGTCCTTAACTTTTTGTTTTACCTTAAATCGGTACTTTCACTTCTTAAAAATGTAA
Organism: Cacajao melanocephalus; assembly: GCA_963573385.1. Taxonomy (NCBI): domain Eukaryota; kingdom Metazoa; phylum Chordata; class Mammalia; order Primates; family Pitheciidae; genus Cacajao; species Cacajao melanocephalus. Next base: position 11,806 of record CAUYLG010015365.1, read on the forward strand.
GAACTGTACAATAATTTAATTCTATTTGCCCACCTTACCTGTTGCGTGCTGTTATATTTTTATTCCTACCTATATTTTAAAATCCTGTGAGATACTGCCAATGGATCTAAATGGTCCAATGATTTTATATTAACCATACGTTACCCTTTCTAGTGTTCATTTCTTCCTGTAGCTCTGTTTCCGATGTGTTATCATTACACGATATCACTTATAAAACATTTTTTAAGATCATGGTAAAATACATGACACAATTTATCATCTTAAAAATTAAAAAAATTACCATCTTAACCTTTTTTTTGAGATGGAGTCTCGCTCTGTCGCCAGGCTGGAGTGCAGTGGTGCGATCTCGGCCCACTGCAACCTCTGCCTCCCAGGTTCAAGCAATTCTCCTGTCTCTCGGCCTCCCAAGTAGCTGGGACTACAGGTGTGTGCCACCAGGCCCAGCTAATTTTTATATTTTTTTTTAGTGGAGATGGGGTTTCACCATGTGACCAGGATGGTCTCCATCTCTTGACTTTATGATCTGCCCACCTCAGCCTCCCAAAGTGCGGGGATTACAGGCATGAGCCACCATGCCTAGCCCATCTTAACCATTTTTAGGTGTATGGTTCAGTAGTGTTAAGGTTGTCCACACTGTTGTACAACCATTACTTCTATCCATCTCCAGAACTTTGCCATCTTGCAAAAATGAAACACTATGTGCATTAAAGAACCCCTTTCTTCCTTCCCCCAACCCTGGCAACCACCATGGTACTTCTCTATGAATTTGACTGCTCAGGATACTTAATCTAAGTGGAATCATACATATTTGTCCTTCTGTGTCTCACTTATTTCGCTTAGCGTAATGTCCTCAAGCTTCATCCACCTTGCAGCATGTGTCAGAATTTCCTTCCTTTTTGAGGCTGAATAATATTCCATTGTGTGTATACAGCACACTTTGTTTATCACTTCATCAATCAGTGGACATTTGGGTTGCTTTCACCTTTTGGCTATTGCAAATGCTAAACATTTGGCTAATGCTAAACAATATGACTTTTTGAAAACCCCATCAAACTTCATGGTTCTTTTAAAAAAACAATAGTGCTACATAAACTGAAAAGCTGCCTCCTATATACAATGGGAGATTAGCAAAAATGCTAATTACCAAAATAATAACACTTGTACCTGCTGTGATTTTTACCAAAACCAGAAATGGCAAGTGACCCACATATATTTCTGTTTGGCTTGCAAGCTTTTATCAAAAAAAACAAAAAACAAAAAACAAACAAACAAACAAAAAACTGCCACCAATATTGTAAATGGCAGCTTTATCTAAAACTCCCAATCTCTTGCTTATCTGAAAACTCACAACATTGGCAAAATTGGGCTCTTCTTCCAGGAGGGCATCATTCAGCTGGGGCTGAGTGTCTATCACCCCCTTTATGTGGCCACATGGTCTCCAATTTCCCGCTGATAGCACTCCCTTCATTTGTATATGCCCCCTGCCTGGCCCCATGGGCACTGGACTTTGCAACCTTGACCTCATGATACATCCATTTTGCATAGCTGGAAAATCAAATGTGTGTAGAGACAAATGTGAGGAACAGACCCATCTAAATAAAATAACCCTTTAGGTCCTAGATCAAATAAGGCAGCAAATAACAGGGGTCTCACTCAGCCTAAATGTAGCCTCCCACGATCACTGAGTTGCCCAAAGATCAATACTTCATGCTTCAGACAAGTGTGCATGCCTCCCCTAGTTAAGACAGGAAAAAAGGTTCCCAGGAGGAACTACTTAACCTGCCCTTTAAAAGGGGCTCTAATTAAGGCCAAAAAACGGAACAGCCACTCCATCAGCCTGTGGCTTTCCACTGGTCCTGAACAATCTCCACTGGGGTCAATATCCACGGGGGTCAGTGATAGCCCTGGTGACTAGAAGCTTCTACAGAACCTTTCAGATCAGGAGTGTTTAACCTAGGATCCTTGCCTAATGGGATTTTTCTGAGCTTTCACTGCAATGGTGCCCTTTTTTCCACTACGCATGTAGGCAACCAATTCCAACTGCATTAGCAGGACCTGCAGCGTTGTCTCTGATTGGGATCTTAGATATTTTCATACTGCCTTAGAGTACTTGTCGCTATTTTGGAATATCATTAATGTTCATCACTACTCAGAAATCACGGGAGCTAACACACCAGCCACTTGTCAGTGAATACCTTAATTTTAAAAAGCACATATATTATTGTATCCCAAATGTGTTTAAAATATTTTGACAGCTGTATTGAATATCACTGGTTCTTTTCCTATGTATTTCACTTATTTATCTGAAGCCATTCTGAGAGAGGATCCATGGCTTTTGCCAGGGACAGGTCTGTGGCTCAGAGAAGGAGCTTATCAACTCCCATTTTCTATGGCTGTTGAGAATTGCAAAAAGGCTCTGAATACCTAATCAGTATTTTCACCCTTTTGTGGAAGACTGCGGGTATTTGATAATTTTTACCCTTTGGGGCAGGCCATTGCTGTGTGTTATTGCTGGGCTTTGCAATAAAAAAAAAACCCAACTCAGCTTATTAGCAGAGGTTTTCTGAAGTCACCTGCATCCAAGCCATCATTTCTCTGTTTGTAAAATGACCCCTACTATACCAGCTGCCGTGAAGGGAGATTCAGATGAAATAACTTATGTAAAAATGCTGTGTCACCGTGAGCCATTCTGCAAATATTGCTTGCTATTATTATGGTTATATTTTCCACAGTAAGGTAAACAAATTTATTGTGGTATTACATAGAACCTAAATAGTGTTATAAATTTATTATGGAGAAACCGAATTATTCTGAAAAAGGAGCCATCTTTTTTTCTTGCCCTTTTAAAATTTTTTTTTTTTGGTGCAATCATAGCTCACTGCAGCCTCAACCTCCTGGGCTCCACTGATCCTCCTGCCTCAGCCTGTTGAGTAGCCAGGCCTACTGGCTTTTTTTATGCCACTGCACCTGGCTTTTTTTTTTTTTTTTTTTTTTTAATTTTTGTAGAGATTGGGTCTCACTGTGTTGCCCAGGCTTGTCTTGTACTGCTGACCACAAACAATCCTCCTTCTTCAGCTTCCCAAAGTGTTGGGATTACAGGTACGAGCCACTGCAGCTGGTCTAAAACGTAAGTCTTAACCGTTGATTAATTTTGTATACACTGGCCTCTACTGCTTATCAACTCCTCCCTGGCTCACTGGAAAAGGTAAGCTTTAAGATTTAATGTTTTATATTCCCTGCTTGGTTGTTGTAAGGGAAGATGCGCAATCCATTGTGGGGAGGTATAAAGAAAGGACCTCGCCCCCTATCAACACAGAGAGATAAACACCAACACAGTAATGAGTACACTCACGTCCATCTCTGAGCAAAGCAAGTCTGTAGACGGGGAGACACTGGCCATTTTCAGCAAGTCATCATGATCAGACATTTAAAATATTCCATGCTTTGAACTGATTAGCTGACAGGGCCTTTTTGAATTACATTATATTATAAACATTTAATTTTTCAAAATCCATGCAGAAGCCAGGGAGCTCTGGGGCCTATTAATCAGGTTAAGGCAGTTCTGCAGATTCTAGGCTCTTGGACGGAGCACATGGGAGGCCTAATCATGATTTATGTGTCCAAAGTTCCAGGGACCCGGCCTCAGCAAGCTCCAGTCTGGCTTCCTTCGTTCTCCCTCAGCCGGCACAGACCTGGCCTTGGCCTGCAGTCCTTCCTCAACACAGGGAAAGGAACCAATACATTCAGGGTAAAGGTGGACACAGGGAGCGTGATTTATTTATGAAAAAAAAACACAGCTGTGCTCATTTCCATTAGTTTAAATAGAAGGATGAGATCAACGTGAACATGAGCAAAGAATATTTAAATACTAAATGCAAAATCTGCAAGTCAGGAATTGGAGGAAATCTATGCTGGAGGGCTTCTTATCCTAGGTTTGTTATTTATTATTTTTACATGCTAATACTAAGTGGGGGATTTATACATAGTGCCAGTAACTGGCACAATGTGAATGACTTAACATGCATTCTTTTTTTTTTTTCTTTTTGAGATGAAGTCTCGCTCTTGTCCCCCAGGCTGGAGTGCAATGGTGCCATCTCAGATCACTGTAACCTTTGCCTCCCAGATTCAAGCCATACTCCTGCCTCATCCTCCCAAGGAGCTGGGATTACAGGTGCCTGCCAACACACCCGGCTAATTTTTGTATTTTTAGTAGAGACTGGGTTTCACCATATTGGCCAGGCTGGTCTCAAACTTCTGACCTCAGGTGATCTGCCCGCCTCAGCCTCCCAAAGTACTGGGATTACAAGCATAAGCCACTGAGCTTGGCCTATCCACATCATTCTACAAAGACCCTGTGAGGTAGGTACTATGGATACTGCCACTTTTTGGATTGGGAAACTCCAGGTTCAAGCAGTTAAGAAACATTCTCAGAGTTGCACAGCTTCTAAGAGGCAGCCAGGACTCAGACCAGAGGTCTTTAATCCAGAATACTTTACGGTGCATGCCAGTTCCCAGGGCCATCTTGTGAAAGCTCAGATTCCTGGATAATGCCCGCCGACCCCAGGTGAGACTCTGATGCAGTTGGTCTGAGAGAGGCCCATGAATGTGTACTTGTCAAATGAGGCTTCCCAGATATCTGCTGCTGCTACTGGTCCACAACTCACAGGCCTTACGGGGTCCCTGAAGTTGTATGCAAAATTCTGGTACTTTGTAGGGAAAATGTCCAAACCTTTATCAAATCCGTAACTCAAAAAGGGTTAACCACTGGCCTGGTTACCCTGGTGTGGGTTTCTTATTTTATAGATAAGTTTTCCCTTAAGGAAACTGAGGACTTGAGAAGTTAAGGATATGATCAAAGAGGACCTCAGGCTGGCACAGCAGAGTCTACCACCCTGGTCCCTACTTCCATGCTGGTCTTAGTGCCTATCATAAAACCAAATCAGCAAACTACAGCCCATGGCTACGGCCCATGGCTGCGTAAGTAATACTGGAACCAGGACCAGCATCAGGTTAGGGCAAGTAAGACAGAGTGTATCCTGTCTGTCTCTACTTAAAATCAGATATTTTATTCATGAGATTTTTTTACATTAATTTTATTTTTTTTTAATCTCATTAAAATGTTATGTCTCTTGATCACTGAATTTTTTGGTGCTCCTTAAAATTTTGAGCGAAAGCAAATGTCCCACTTGCTACACCCTAGTTCTGACCCTGGACCTTTCTGCTAGTCCCTAAATCATCAGGACCATATATCTAGATCCCAGGAATCTCAAGGACCCTGCACGCAGAGGGCCGTTTGTGTGGCTTGCAAGTCGGAAGGGTGAGGCGTGGTTCTTCTGAGCTGCAATTTTTGAAAGAACGGCTAACTCAATCACGTTAGAAAGACAGAGAGGATATTCGGCAATACAACTTAGAGGTGATTTTGTGATTGGACGCGGCGCTAGACAACGACTGACAGAAAGGCCTGAGTACTTGCTTCCACACAGTTGGAAAATAACAATAAAACAATCAAAAAATGCTTTGTTTTTTCTCCCCTCTTCTGACTAATAAAACCTCCAACCTAAAAGACAGATGTAAATTACTAGGACTTTCCGCATAGGCTTGAAAACTCTTTGGCCAGGCTTGTATTCTGCCGAAGCACCTGAGCAGGGAGAGGCAGAAAGCACCAGGAGGGAGTTTCAGGGGCGCTCCAGGCCACGGGATGGGAAGCCAGCCTCACCTTGAAACAGCATCGTCTGGCTGAAGTCGCTGCGCATGTCATTCCGACACACGGCCTGGACTCGGAACAGGTAAAGGCTATCGGGTGAGACATGGCTAATGGTGGCTTTCTGTAGGAAAAGAAGGAAAAGGCAGTGAGTTAGATTTGAAGGTCAGGGCACACTTTGCATTCTAAAGCCGAACCTGGGTGCCCTGGCAAAGCCTGGCAGCCGTGATGCTTTCCTGCTCACTGAAGGCTCACTTTGGAAGGAAAGCTTGTTCAAACCTGGCCTGGGAGTCTGTTTTTATGAACTTCCTTGTTTCAGCACTAAAATGTGCAGGAACAGGAAAGAATAACGTTATTCTTTTTTTTTTTTTTTTTTTTTTTGAGACAGAGTCTTGTCATTAGGTTGAAGTGCAGTGACTTGATCTCAGCTCACTGCAACTTCTACCTCCCAGGTTCAAGCAATTATCCAGATTCAACCTCCCAAGCAGGTGGGATTACAGGTGCTCACCACCAAGCCCAGCTTTTTTTTTGTTTTTTGTTTTTTTGATACGGAGACTTGCTCCATCGCCCAGGCTAGAGTGCAGTGGTGTGACCTGAGCTCACTGCAACCTCTGCTCCCGGTTCAAGCAATTCTCCCATCTCAGCCTCCAGAGGAGCTGGGACTATAGGCACCTGCCACCACGTCCAGCTAATTTTTGTATTTTTAGTAGAGACGGGGTTTCACCTTGTTGGCCAGGCTGGTCTCGAACTCCTGACCTGAGGTGATCCACCCACCCTGGCCTCCCAAAGTGTTGGGATTATGGGCGTGAGCCACCATGCCCAGCCCAGAATAACATTATTATTATTATTATTTTGACACAGAGTCTCACTTCGTCACCCAGGCTGGAGTGTAGTGGTGCACTCTTGGCTCAACGCAACCTCTGCCTCTGGGGTTCAAGCGATTCTCCTGCCTCAGCCTCCCAAATAGCTGGGACTGCAGGTGCACGCCACCACGCGTGGCTAATTTTTGTATTTTTAGTAGAGACAGGGTTTCATCATATTGGCCAGGCCGGTCTCGAACTCCTGACCTTGTGATCTGCCCACCTTGGCCTCCCAAAGTGCCGGGATTACAGGCATGAGCCACCATGCCTGGCCAACATTATTCATGATGATGGCTTAGAATGTGTCTTCAGCCCTCTTCATACTCACAAGGCTTGGACTTCTGTTGTAATTCCCGTACTGTAAAGTATAAATATTTATCCTAGACAGCCTCTTGAAGTATCAAGTGCCCTGAATCTCCAGGGCCATGCAGCTTAGAACATCAACAACAAAAAAATCTCAGCAGGTCAGTTTCTTTCTTTCCTTCCCCTCTCTCCCTCTCTCCCTCCCTGTCTCCCTTTCTCTCTCTCTCTCTCTGTCTCTCTCTCTCTCTCCCTCTTTCTTTTGAGACAGTCTCACTCTATCCCCCAGGCTGGAGTGCAGTGGGGCGTGATCTCGCTGCAACCTCCCCCTTCAGGTTCAAGCAATTCTCCTGCCTCAGCCTCCTGAGTAGCTGGGATTACAGGCACCTGCCACCATGCCCAGCTAATTTTTGTATTTTTGGGATTTCGCCACGTTGGCCAGGCTGGTCTCGAACTCCTGACCTCAGGTGATCCACCCACCTCAGCCTCCCAAAGTGTTGAGATTACAGGCATGAGCCACCGTGCTCGGCCAGGTCTGTTTCTTTACAGTTTAAAGGCCTCATTGTCTTTTGATTATTCAGAGTATGGGGCATGGTGCAAGGAAGAACACCAGGCTAGAGGGCAGAGGGCACGGCCTCCTCATACCACTCATGAGCTGTGTTCTGAGCCAGTTATTTCGGCCTCTGCTATCTTCTGTAAAATGAGAGAGGAAGAGCTACTTTATAGGTTCTTGTGAGAATTATATAACATAGGCCCGGCAAACCTTGCTCAGAGGTAGACCACACCAAGCAACAGAAAGAATGCCACTTGAGTAACATAGGGGTGTCGGCAAACTGTGGCCCACTGTCTGCTTTTATAAATAAAGTTTTATCGGCACACAGCCATGGCCATTCGTTTATGTAGGTCTATGGCTCCCTCCACTCTATGATGGCAGGTCAAATAGTTACACCAGAGACTGCATGACCTGTAAAACCTAAGATGTTAACTATCTGGCCCTGTCCAGGAAACGTTTGCTAACCCCTGGTCAAACATCAGCCAAATCCAGGTCCCTCTTCCTCGCAGTTTCATTCCGACAGCCTTTAAAAATGAGAAAATGGAAACTACCTAAAAAGCAGGCAGCACTTGCTTCCCGAAGAAACAAACAAAAGCAACTGATTTTCAAAGACTCTTCCTAATGGATGAGTTGACTTACCATCAAAGCATGTATTCTGGGCCAAGTATAGAAGGAGCTCTGTGAGCTTAACCACCGAGTAGGAGCGGGTTTTCCCGACACAGCTATTGAAAACCTCTGAACTGGTATTAAAATGTTACTGTGGCCACACCTGCTGCTGTTGCCTTGAAAGCAGCTTCCTGATGAGAGGGGTAGGCGAGGACCGTGTTATTTAACTTTAAGCCTCATTTATCTCATTTGGAAAAGGTGGGCAGTTACACCTGCCCACAGGTTTGTTGTGAAGATGTGGAAGGGGGACGCCCACTAAAAGATGCTGCTCAAATGATATATATGACTTTCGGGTTTCTGGACCGCAATAACCATGAGTTAGAGAATAGCTTTGTTGTCACTAAGTCAGCACTCTTCACTGGTTGAGGAATTAGAAAAATTAATTTTGTGTGTCCCCAAATAACCACCCCTAGAAATTCTTATAAGAAAGAAGTTGCTTTCAATGCATGTTTTTCTCTACATCTCTCTTTCTCTGAAACTGATATATGCTTCATTCTCTAAACCTCTGACCCCATCTTCTGTTCAGAGTGAAATCTTCACTGCATCTATGCAGGGATGTATTAGAATTCACTCCAAGCCCGTATCTATTCATCTTTGCATGTTTAATTATTTTCCACTTAGAACAAGAAACTGCATAAGCGCCTAGATGGTTTCTGCTGATTAATGCAAGCCATCTACTTCAGAAAGAGAAAAATCCCTTATGGACTCCAGTTGTGACAAGAGAAAGGTTAAAATATATCATAACCTTGGGTGCCTTTCAATAGATTCCTCTCTGATTTCACGAAGCTCATCATTCCCTAATGTGACCCAGATAACAATGTCTAGTGGGGAAATTGAAAATATAAATGGAAATGAAGTAAAAGAATCTTCATCTAAAGAAATACGAAAAGTATTATTCTATAACTGATTGAATGGGCCCGGAGGACTCCATACTGGGGGGAAAAAAAAAAGCGATAACAGTCATTAAGAATCGCATGCGGTGCTACTGCATTTTTTCTTCTGCATATACGATTACAGCTTTCATTATTCCAGAGCCGTCCTTTGATTAACAATAAATGCAAGGCTTTCAAACCCAAATGTGTCACTTTGAGTTTTTCAGCAAAGACTTAAAGACAGTAGTTGTGGAGAGTTTGCTTTCATGGGGAAGGAGACGGCTTCTGCAAACATCTGTTCTGGAGGGCCTTATTGGGTGTTGGACACTGAACATGTACGTAAATTTTAAGAGGAGATGTTGAATTAGGCGCGTGTAGCTCAAAGTGAGGTCAGATAGTATAGTATTTGAGTGTCTGAGAAAAGAGATGAAATATTACACAGCTGCAGGGGTTGGGCAGGTATTGGAAATGTGTAAGGCAGAACAAATGTGACAAAGTGGCAGAGACTGTGGACAGTGATAGTGGTGACATTAGCGGCAGTAGCTTTAGTAGGGGAAGAGGAGGAGGAGAAGGATTACAACAAATAATAGTTTATATAGTTATATAGGACCTGTTGAATATTTGCACAGCTCATTTAGTATTTATGATAATCCCATCAGATGAAAAGGGCCTAATTGAGGCTTTCTGTTTGTTAATAATGAAAGAAAAAGCAGTCCGTTTTAAAGGACCCAATCTAAAGAACTGAACAGGCTCTCAGAGTTGTGTAGCTATTACATGGAGGGTCAGGATAGTACCCAGGCAGGCTCTGTCTACTGTCCTCCCTGGCACTCTCGAGCAGCCTGGCAAGGGCAGTGCCCACATTTACCAGACAGGCAGAAAGCTGCAGCAGGCATCCCTCTCCGCAGTATGTACTCTGAATCAGAGCATGGGGTTCATACCAAGTCTTTGTCACTGTCCTTTGTAAATGTCTTCTCCTTCTCGTCCTCATTCTTGGTCCAGCTGTAGGAGATCATGTAGTTCATGATGGGTGGGTGGTAGATGGTCTCTGGCTGACTCCAGGACACCTGCAGTGCCGTCTGGTTCAGAGGCTGCACCTTCATATGGATGGGTGGAGAGCTGCAAACTGAAGATACACGGGGCTCAGCTCAGGGAGCCGTCAGCACAATGCACCATTTAATCCGTGCCACTAAGTGCTGCAACCTCAAAAAGTTGAAAGAGCAATATAGGAGACACCCATACTCCCTTCCCGTGGCTCCTTTTATCATTTACCACACTGTTCTCCCCCCTCCCCGATCTACACACACACACACACACACACACACACACACACACACACACACACACGGCTGTTTATCTGCTAGGCCGGTGAAAGCACTTGGCAGCATTCTGACCCTTCTCCCATAGCTACGCTGTCCTGCACCTCCCAAGATTGAGGACACCCTCCTATGGAACCGTAACATCAGTTTCATATCAAAGAAGCAAAACATGAATTCAATACGATTATCTCACATATAGCCCATATTCAAATTTCCCCAGATGTCTCCAAAAGATCCTTTATCACCGTGTCCCCCTGACTTCAGCCTCATGGTCCCCGGCCTTTTTTTCATGATGGACATTTTGAAGAAGCCAGGCAGTTGGACTGATGGAGTGCCCTAACTAAAATTGTAGACAAAGTCGCATTATCAACAGGTCTGAGTGTAAAGAGATAAATTTAAAATGAGACCTTAAATAATTTTAAAGCAAAGTCACATAACACAAGGATGATTTTCTCTCAACAGCAGAACCCCGTGTAATTATCCTGATGTGGGGTGTAAGGAAAAGTCAGGCTAATTCGTCTTCTTATTCCTTGGGGCTGAGAGGTTTAAGGGATACGGTGGATCTAAAGCTATTAACAGACAAACCTATGAAATTGCTGAGACCTTGACGGACTAAATGAGTTATACAAATGCTCAACAGGTCCGATCCGGTCGGCCGCAAATGTGTGCTTCCTCAGGGGTGGCCAGGCCGCTGTGGCCGTGCTCCTGGCCTTCATGGAGCTGATGGTCCAGAGCAGGGGTTCTCATCCTCAGCACCCATGACCTCTTGAGCCAGACAATGCCTCGCTCTTGGGGGCTGTCCTGTGCGCTGTGTAGCAGCATCCCTGGCTTCCACACCTAGATGCCAGTAGCGCCCCTGCCCTGTCCTTGACTTGTGACAATGAAAAGTGTCTCCAGGTATTGGCAAAGGTTGCTTGGGGGGCCAATCACCTTCGGCTGAGAACCTCCACTCTAACAGGGGAGATGGAGACTCATCAAAATCCCCCGCACAGAGCCAATGCTGAGAAGGAAGGTTCATGTCACTGAGAGCTGAGAGCTTATGGTGATGAAGGGGGTGGGAGCTGCAAAGGGACTCGGGAAGGCCTGAGGAGCTGGAACAAGGCACGGAGAAGACAGGCAGGCAGGGGGCAGGTGTAGCTGCAGTGAGAGGCCCTGGGGCCAGATTCAAACTCTGGCCTTCCTCCACGAGCCCTTGGAGGCCCCTGGAAAGAACTGAGCCCGAGAATGACCAATCAGGTTGGTGCTTTACAAAGACCCGCTGAGCTTCAGCTGAAGGTAGAAGGCCCCAGACAAGCTAGCTGTGGAGAAGGGGGCCTGTGAGGAGGGGCTGTGATGGCCAATTGCTGGAAGACCAGGGAGGAAGGGCAGGTTCACAGTTAGGAGGGTAGACACAGAGGCCTGGTAATGTGCCAGGTAAGGAGGGCGGGGGAGAGGGAGGCAGTGAGGAGGACCTTCTGGTTTGGGTGCTGGAACCAGGTGAGAAGTAGGTGGGCATGCTGGCAGAGACAGGTCAGGGGACCACAGCTTGGTTCTGATCAGCTGGCATCTTCCAAAGCCCACCTACATGCCCTGCAGCCCGCCAGGAGCCAGACTCCCGTATTTCCTACCCAAGAGCTCCAAACCCAAGGCAGCCTTGGGCAACAGGATGGCATTCCTGCCAGAGAAGCACAGCCCAGCTTTGAGGACCTGGCTGGCAGAGAAGAACAGGTTGGTTTTGACAGGGAGGCCACCTTTGGCTCTTCAACTGCGTTCAGTTGGTGAGGTTCGCTTTGTACGACACAGACGGGAAGGAAAGGATAAATTAAAGAGGCATTCCCACCGCCCCGCAGAACCCCTGGGAGGCATCACGCTGCTGGCCACGCAAATGCCACCAGAGCAGGGACATCAAACCAAGAATCTGAAGGGAGGCTTCCACGGAGACACAAGGGTGGAATGACAGAGTGCAGGCACTAGGTGGCGCCAACCTACTGTTTTTAAATACCCTGGCTTCTAAGTGGCTTCATAGTTTCTCAAGACAGAACATGCAGGAGGCAGGGAGGAAATAGCTACACCCCTAGCTTTCCAAATACTAATAAAGAACCGAGGAGATGTACATATTGGGAAGCTTCTATACTTCATAATGATGACCATGTCAGATTTCCTAACTTCTCTATCTTTTCTCACCTCCCACCATGTTCTTATTTATCTTCCTTATTCTGAAACCATTCATTCCCCTGCTCCAAATAGCAATGAATGCTGTATGGGGAAGCATCCCTCTCTAGCAGTTACATCATGCCCCCATAAATAATTCTGTCACCCACATTCAGATGCAACCATTCTTCTTATTTTTGGAAATTAAAATAGCTGGGTTTTTCTGTGTACATTAAGATGATTCATGTTAATATTTTTTAAAAAGGAACCCAAGTAATACAAAAAAGTAAAAAAAAAAAAAGTTAAAAGACAAAAAAAGATCACCCCAAATCTCAGCGCCCAGAGATAACAACTGTGAACACTCCGGGGTTCCAACATGCAGTTATTTCTTTATACACACGTGAAAGTTCATATGCACAATTTGATGGCAATGGAATAGGATGTGGATGGCACTAGAATGTTTTTTGTTTTGAGGTGGGCTCTCACTGTTACCCAGGCTGGAGTACAGTAGCTGGATCACAACTCACTGCAGCTTCAACCTCCTGAGCTCAAGTGACCCTCCCATCTCTAAGTAGCTAGGACTACCGTTGTCTACCACCACACTTGGCTGATTTTTAATTTTTTAAATAGAGACAGGGTCTCACTATGCTACCCATGCTGGTCTTGAACTTCTGGGCTCAAGTGATCCTCCCTCTTCAGATGTAAGCCACCATGCCTGACCCCAGAATTTTTTGTTGTTGTGTTTTACTCTACACTCATAGATGTATTTCCTTGTCAATAAGTAGAGCTTGGTGTCATTATTTTGAATGATGGTACAGAATCCCAGTGTATTAAAAAATACTGAGTTAAACTCTCCAAGGATGTAGATCTGGCCACACTCTAATGGGATCACCTGCCAGGAAGGGAATTCTGTAACTTAAGGGTCTCCAAAGATCCAGGCTTGTCCCTGATTACACATTAGAGGAGGAGTGTGAGGCCAGGACTTTGCAGGCTGAGGAGCTATAGGAAGAGCAGTCTGATCAGAAATGTCTCTTTTGCATTCTACCCACTATCCTGGGTAATGGCTTTTTCTAGGTATACTAAGCCAGATTTGGAGGATGCATTTGCAGAGTACTAGGAGGGCCTAGAATAGAGGTTGGCAAACTTTTTCCTGTAAAGGGCCGGATAGTAAATACTGTCAGTTTTGCAGGCCACGTGGTCTCTCATAGCCACTACTGATTCTGCCTTTGAAGCACAGAGCAGCACAGATAATGTGTAAACATGAATGAGTGTGGCTGTTCCCCAACAAAGCTTGATGGACACAAGTTCAATTTTATAGGATTTTCATATGTTGAAAAATATTCTTTTGATTTTTTTCCCTGTTTAAAATTATAGAAACCATTCTTAGCTCATGGATACACAAAAGGTGGTGGGGGTAAGTTTTGGCTCGTGGATCAGTGCTGATCCCATACTGAGACATTAAAGAGAGGGCAAGCCCTTATTTGAAACACAATTATCAATTGCATTTATTCTCGGCACTGAATTCTGCCCCTCAGCACAGGCTAACAGGTCTGCTCCTCCTTAGATTCTTCCCAGCACTTACTCATCTGTGGAGTTGTATTATTGACTTCATTGACGATCTGTAATTATCCATCTCCCCCACTAGATGGAAGCTCCAGGAGGCTGATGCCTTTTCTGTCTGGTCTGGTTCATTACCCTCGCATCTAAGGCAGTGCCCGGCACGTAGTGGGCTCTCAATCAATATTTGCTGAATGAACAGAAAGTTGGTTGTACATGTAATAAAATCCTTAAGTCTTTTCCCCTGGTCCACAGGTCCTGTGTAACATGATCCCCCTTCCACATCGTCAACCTCATGGCTTGCCATCTTCTTCCTCACGGACTCATCTCTGACCAGCTTTGGAGCCAGACCCGTACAAACCCTGTGTGCTCATCTGTAAAATGGGTGACTAGGGTCCAGCAATTACCTTCCTGACAAGGTTGGGGTGAGGATTACGGGGAACGCTGTGAATAAACCCAAAGTTGTGGGCCTCGGGCCCAGTGGTGCATACATGGACACATTACGTGGCCCACACATATTTAAAAATGATGTATTTTATATATAAATCTGGGTTTTAAAATTGGGCCTGCATCCACGCATGGCAGTGGTGAGCTAGAGCAGGAGAGCAATCATTTTCTTTAGACGGGGGTGTGTACTCAAGTTTTTTTTTTTTGCCATAGCCCCCACCACTCCCCATTGCCTCTGCTCAGCCCACTTCCCTGGCAGCTCTCCGGCCCCTAAGGCCAGGTGAGTTTTCTACTGGTCTAAAATGAACACCAGGAGCACTCTTGAGGGCACACCATAGGCGCTCAATACTTGTACTTTTCTATCTCTTCTCAATGGTCCTTGCAAACGGCACATAAGGGGAGTCTGACAGACTTCTTGATACGTCCTTTCGCACATAAGCGAAGGCTTTTAACCATGTGGGAGGTGCCACACCCTGATCTCTAAACGAATATCCCCTGTGAGGTGCTCCTGACATCATCCTGCCCCTTCTCAGGGGCCTGATTATGTTCTCACTGGGATCTGATTGCCTCTCACCGGCATCTAGGTTCTGCTTCTCGCCAGCTCTGAGAATTTCTGCCTTCACTCTGAACCACCTTTAATTATGATCCCAGGCTTTGTTAAATAGTGAAGAGGCTTCTAGCAGAGCACCCAAGGTCCTCTGATTCTAAATCAATGTCAGGGATATTTTCTCAGTGGTTCCGCAAGTAAACAGTAGGTTCCCTTCCCCCACCCCATCCTCTTCATTTGAAGCTTTAGATAAACTAATGTGGTATGCTCTGTCTGAAAGTCAGTGGAATTTCCAAGTGCCTTAAACTGTCTGGAGTTAAAGGCTCCTCCAGGGGCCTTCTCCTAGCACCTGCCCCCTCAGCGTTTCACACCCAAGGCAACTGGCCAAATATTGATCAGGAGTCAAAGAGACAGCACTACTCAAACAAAGCAATTTGGTGCAGATTCACTATTTCACAGTGCTTGTCAACACAGATGAAACTGCCACTTCCTGGGTGGGAGGTGTTTGCGACATCATATGCCACACAGGGGTGGTGTCAGAGGGAACAGCTTAAGCCAGCGGAGGACTGCGGGGGAGATGCTTCTTCCTCGGGGACTGCCAGGCCCTGGCGGGGAGAAAGAGCAGGAGGCATCGCCTCTTAAAAGCAGGAGGGATCCAGTCGGGTGGAACAGAGCCCAAGCCTTGCCCTAGACTGCTTCAATGCCCGTCATTTATCACCTTCAAATATGGAATCCTTGAGGGGGAATTTCCAAAGAAATGGCCTCAGGGAGTGATTGTCTTTTTGAAGGGCTGTATCAAAGAGTTCTAGGTAAACACAGAATCCTCCTCAGCAGCCCTCGCAGGACTTCAGACCTGGGATCCTGGTGCTTGGGGTGCTGCCTCCCCCATCCCTGCCCAAGTGCTCGAGACGGGCAGACCACACGGAGAAAGGAACTGGGAACGATCGAATCAAAGCAGGACCCCAGCTCCAGGGTAATTTGCATTTCCATCTGAGTCATTTCTAGCTGGAGCTGCAGCTCCCATGCACATGCTGTGGGCCTGCCTCTGTTCATTCCTCTTGGATCATCCCCGGCACACAATGCATAACCGAATCCGAGAGCCGGGCTCCATTCTCCCCATGAAACGAGCACACCGAGCTCCAGAGAGAACAAGTTATTGGGCTGGGCCAAGGAAACAGCGGGAGGAAGATGGAGAACCGAAACCAAATCGGCCCGAGTCTGAACCAGAGTGGCCGGGCACTCCATGGGGCAGTCATGCGTGCTCTTGCCCCATATGCTTCCCATAACTGTTTTCCTACCTTCCAAGATAATAATAAAGATGTCAGGAGCATTACTCCAAGAGCTTAAAAGGTGAAAGCCATTCCGGCAGGTAAAAAGCTTCCTTCCTATTCCCTTCTCCCTCATCCTTCCCCACCCCCACTCCCTTCTCCCTTCTCTGTTCTCAATGGCAAATGAGTGGGGTTTCTTGACAATTTCCAGAGTTGGATGCAGCCCAATTGCCATTCTTCCCACATCAGAAATGCATAGGACACTCATGGTCCTTCAAGTCGTCACAGGATGCTGGAAATATACAGATTGCTGCTAGGGTTTCCACCCACCAAGGCCTTTATTCTGTACCACTCTTTTTTTTTTTTTAATTGAGACAGAGTCTCGCTCTGTTGCCTAGGCTGGAGTGTAGAGGTGCAATCTCGGCTCACTGTAACCTCTGCCTCCCGGATTCAAGCAATTCTCATGCCTCAGCCTCCCAAGTAACTGGGATTACAGGCACCCACCACTATACCTGGCTAATTTTGGTATCTTTAGTACAGTCGGGGTTTCACCATGTTGGCCAGGCTGGTCTCGAACTCCTCACCTCAAGTGATCCACCCAACTCGGCCTCCCAAAGTGCTGGGATTACAGGTGTGAGCCCCATGCCCGGCCTATTCTGCGCCATTCTGTACTGACATATTAATAGTAACGAGTCCTATCTGATGAGCCCAGATCTGGGCTGTTAGTACAATTCACAGAGCATGTCATCAAATCCTCGCAGTAATTCTGTGGGGCTGCTGGCTCTATCATTATCCTTGTTTTAGAGACCTAGATCTAAGAGGGTCATTGATTCACTTACTTACTCTAGGGTCAGACTGCTTTGGTTATAGACAAACCAGCTGTGTGGTCTTGCATAAAGCCTGAGTAAAAGCTTCTGGGATAAATGCATGAACTGTACAAATGCACACGGACTGACATATAGCAAATGCACTGTAAGAAATACTTATGTTACATATTTGTTCAGCACCTGCCATGTGTCAGGCCCTTGATCAGGAGCTTGGGATAAAGATGAAGACACGTTGTCATGGTCCTGACCCCCTGGAGATGACAGTCCAGTGAGAGAACACACATCAACAACATAATCTCCCTAAAAAGTCTGTGAACTTACATAGCAAAAATGTCCACTTTTATTTTCACAAATCTCTAACTAAAATGTAACATGTCCTTACATTTCGAATGTTGGCAAGTGTTATGGGACTTGTGTGATAGAAATCACAAATCTATTCCTGATAGATTACAGTGATTACCGATACAGATGACTCCTGAACAACATGGGTTCAAACTGCATGAGTCCATTTACAAGTGAATTTCCACCCCTGAGACAGGGCAACAACTCCTCCTCTTCTCTCTCCTCCTCTGCCTACTCAACATGAAGATGACAAGGATGACGAACTTTGTGATCCACTCCCACTTAATGAACAGTAAATACATTTTCTCTTCCTTATAATATTCTTAGTAACATTTTTCTTTAGCTTACTTTATTGTGAGAATATAGTATCTCATACATATCACAGACAAAATGTGTGTCACTCGACTGTCTATGTTACTAGTAAGGCTTTAGTATTAACTTTTTGGAGAGTGGAAAGTTATATCTGGATATTTGATTGTGCAGACAGCCCAACCCCCATGTTGTTCAGGACTCAGTTGTATTTCAAAATGTCCTTCATGTTCATTATTTCAGCATTATAATGGTTATTAGATCTGCTGCTGGATCTTGTCATTTAATCACCTCATCAAGAGGCAGATAAATTAGTACATCACAATTTTAAAGATATTTTGAAAATATCAGAGGATAACTGGCTTCCTCTGTAATCTATTAGATTTTATTTTAAGCATCTAAAACCATCCATATGAGAAGAGGCTAAATGGGTCCTTGGCACCAAAATGGTTAAACCCATCAAGCACTAAGGAGTATATAATTGCATGCTTTTAAGGAAAACGTTATGGTAGTTCTGTAGAAAGGTTTAATAAGGAACCCCGACCTAAACTTGGGGAGTTGCTGAGCACAGTCTGAACTGAAATCTGAAGAATGAGTGGGTGTTTATAGAGGAAAGAGGAAAAAAGGAGGTTTGGGTGTGTCAGACAGAAAAAAAAAACAGTGTGTACAAAGGCCATGTGATGGGAAAACTGGGAAGGAAACTAGTGTGCCCGGTGAGCAGGGAATGAGGTAGAGAGCGGTCCAAGACTAGGTCTCAAAGCTAGGAAGCGCTGGAGCTGGGGTTCATCCCAGGGTGGATCTGGCTGCCGAGGCCAGAATTTGCTGGCTAGCCAGCCACCTTCTTCTGAGGAGGGACCCTGGTGCAGAGTTGTCCAAAGTCAAGGACAACTGCTTTCAAGTTTTAAATCCATGGTGTCTTCACTGATGCCACCTGTTACCCACGGACTTTTCCTTCACACAGTACAATGACATCTCCTCCCTTTCCATGAACAAGCCCTGAATTACAATTCAGTTTCTCAGCAAACAAATGAGTATTAGATGCTCTGTGTTGCAATTACCATGGAAGAAAGCAAATTTGAAAACTGTTTCTTATCCTGTTGGCTCTCCCTGCTGTGCACGTAACAGAGCTACATGCTCAGAAAACAGTAACAGGCAGTATCTGGGAACGCAGAGGCAGAAATTCAATTCTCCAGTTCAAGCACTGGTTTCGACTTTCCCACATTATGCTACCCCTGACCTCTCCTACCTCCTTGGATTCTTTTTTCTACATGATATCCCTCTTCCTGAGAGCTAAAAGCCATGGGAGGTGTCCATGTCCTGTGCAGGAAAGAGCATTGTTCAGCTCAGCGCTAAGGGAGGTAACAAAGTTCAGGATGATGCGTATTCCCAGCCTCAGCTGATAACAGCTGCCTGCATCTTGGACGCTGGGTGGAAGGCTGGATTCCATGTACCCTGGGGCCCTTCCCTCCCTTTCAACTTTATGATGCCATGATTTCCTGCTAAGAGAGCCAAGTGGACCTATCCCACTTTAATTGAGCACATCATCCTTCCCATGTGGTACTTCTGAACTTCCCCCTTCTCCCATGTCTGGCCCTAGTGAAGGGCTTCAACTGAGGGTCTGAATCAGAGACCTGGCTGCAGAGCTCAGGTGGGTAAATGCCCAGGGTCCTTGCTTCATAGCGATGTTTTCCTCCTGTTTCCCTCCGCTGAGATAATGTTGTAGTCCCCTTTACTCTGAAGAAACGGCTGGGTCACCTAAAATATAGCTCTAAACCTGCCCTTAGCAATGCAAGACTGGTATGTTGACACCATCCAAGATCTAAGATCCCATGAGCTGTCTTTATCAGTGATCCCAACAGCCATGTCAAGAAATCAACCAGTGACCTGCACAGATGGCTCTAGCCAGGATTTTATAAAAATAACTGATTCTAGATTATTACGATGCAATTAGTTAAGGTGCCCTCATTTGTTTTCCATCTGGGCCTTGAAATAATTTCTCTTGGAAACAGGTTATCTGCTCGGCTTGGTATGTACCATGCTTAAAAGTAGTGTCCTGGCTCATGCATGGCATTCACCTGTTAACTCTGGATCTCTGCTACTTCTCTGGCCACTTGCTACTCTTACCTGTCTCTGTTCTGGCTGAGTGTGGGTGAGGTGGTAGGATGAACTCCAGTGTTTGGATTCTAGCCTCATTTACATCCCCAGACATGGCACCTAAACCAACTGATCCTTTGGTAAGGATGGCCCTATCCTGTATGGTTTCAGGGTCTCCCACACCTGGGTACTGCCCTCAGGCCAAGACTTGGTCAAAGGGACTCAAGAGGGAAACAGGGAGCTTGTCAGTTGCATGGAGAGACCAGGCCATGAGCAAGCACCGCCCAATAGTGGGCCCAAGTGGAATCATCGATTCAGCACATGGCGGGGACCGAGCCACCCGAGTCCCTTGGCTGCCCCTGGCGAATGGGTCCCTATGCTTTGCAACCGGTGGGTGAAAACAAGTTTTAAACAGTCAGCACACTCCTCACCGAGAAGGCCCCTCTCTTCTGAGAAGCCTTTCTTGGTGCCAGCCTGGAAGCAAAGGAATGCATAGCTCTGTGCGCTTGATAATACCTGATAGCATTTAGTCTCAGACATACAGGCAGCGCCTTCTCAGCACAGGCAGAGATTTGAAATGTGACAGCCAACATACTCATTTCGGTCCAAGCCAGTACTTTGGAATCACAAAACCAGTCAAGAGAGCTGCCCAGGAGTGAGGCCAGCAACTGTGACAACCACTGGCTGTGCCGAGAAGGAATAAGAAATGCCTGACTCAAGAGGACACCACATGGGCTCCCACTTCTGTGTCTTAACAGTCGTTCTTTGATTTTCAGGCTGCAGGGCCAGGGAGTACAGACCGTTTCTTATGCCCTAAGAAAGTAAAGGTTCTGTGCATACTCCTGGACACGTACCTGAAAAAAAAAAAGCAGCTTCAACCAACCCGTGTTTGTTTGAGGAATAATGAGAGGGGTGAACAAGGAAGATACCGTTTGTCTCCCAGCTAGATACCTCCTGTGGCTCCAAGCAGAGGCACACCAACATCATGTTTCATAGGCTGTGAATGCTAGTTAGTGAGAAAGGGGAAGTGTGCTGCTCTGGAAGGAAGGAAGCTGTTGGCCTTTATTAATTTCCAGATTGCTGTTCACAAGCACCACGGTGCCCACACAAATAAACCCAATGTCAGAGAAGATTTTTCTAGTGTGTAAAGAAAAGTACAAGCCAGAAGAGGGTTGTTAAGTCAGCCCTGAAGATCCAACTCTGCCTACCTGCCTGGAGATGGAGAGGATTAAGTACTTAGGTAATATTTATAAAGTGTGGAAACGATAGATGGCCCCTGGAGTCTGCTCCCTATATCAGCTCAACCACTCCCAAGCCATAATGGCCGATTCTGCCTGGGAGTATCCTGACACTTTAAGTGACTCCATTCTCTGCTTTTAGGCTGTTCCTTGAGGCAGACAGAAAAGCCCTCCATGTTCTGTTGAAATGTATGCTTCCATTCAAGGTGGCTTTTGGTCAGAGTAAAAGGTGGCTTCCCCAATCCCAGGAGCCTCTCTGATTTCAGGAAGTAGCACTGACATGAAATCCTACTTCAGATGCCTGGAAATGCTCCCCAGTAGGAGCACTCAGCCTGGGCTACATCATACATGTCCCATCTGTGACAACTCTTTTGGTAAGAATTTTTTCTTCCTGGCCACTTGGTATGTATAATCCATTCATGCATTCCCTCCATCCTCCCATCCATCCATCCATCCCCCCACCCCTCCATCCTCCCATCCATCCATGGATCCACATGTGCATCCATCCATCCATCCACCGTCTGTCCGTCCATCTGTCCATCTGTCTGTCCAACCATCCATTCATTCATCCATCCATCCATCCATCCATCCATCCTCCCATCCATTTGTGGATCCACGCATCCACCCATCCTCTTATCCATTCATGGATCCACATTTTCAACCATTCATCCATCCACCCACCCACCTACCCAATCTAGTATTTTCTGAGGAGTCAATAGTGATCACAGCACCCTCTCTCCAATAAAAATAGAGAAAAGGAAAATAGTCTCACCCCTCATGGAGCTTATGGGGTAGTGGGAGAGCTAGATATTAGCGGAAAAAAAATCACATATCACATAATTGGATGTAAAAATCCAACCGTCGTAAGTACTATAAGGGAAAGGTACTGGTACCTTGAAACAAGTATCTGGGTCAAGGCAGTCAGGAAACTTCCTGGGGGAAGGGACTCTTGAGCTGAGTTATGAAGGCTGAGAAGGGGTCAGTTAGGTTCAGAGGTGGCACAAGGGCCTTCCAGGTAGAGGGAACAGCCTGCTGGGACTGCAGAATGGCTGCTGGACTGAAGTGTAGGATGCCAAGGGAAGGAAAGTACAAGATGGGGCCGGGGAGGGGACAGGACGTGATGTGTGGACGACCTTAAGGATTACATATTTCATTAGAAAGGTTTCAACAAGTTCAACCATCCTGGCTTCACACTTCTAACAGGAAGAGGGCATGACACCCTTATTCTGAAATACGTTCTCCAATGATCATGTCACATATAACAGGTTATCTTGGGCATACAAAGAAGCTACTGCTGACCCGCAGGTAAGAAGTCACAGTTATTTGCAGAGTAATTTCCATGTCCAAGATCCCATACTATAAGTCTCGTTTAAAAGGCCACTGGCTGAGGAAGAGAGTGTGAGATTATTATCTCTATGTTATTATTATTTTTTGATACAGGGTCTCACTGTGTCACCCAGGCTGGAGTGCAGTGATCATGATCATGGCTAACTACAGCCTCAACCTCCTGGGCTCAAGTGATCTTCCTGCCTCAGCCTCTTGAGTAGTTTAGGGACTACATGTGTGTGCTGCCCTACCCAGCTAATGTAAAAATAATTTTTTTTTGCATAGAGATGGGGTCTCACTGTTTCCCAAGCTGGTCAGGAACTGCTGGTCTCAAGTGATCCCCCTGCCTTGGCCTTCCGAAGTGTTGGGTTTACAGGCATGAGCCACTGGGCTCTGCCTTATTATCTCTGTTTTAGAGGCAAAGAAATAGAAGCTTTAGATAGTAACTTCAGCAAGGTCACAAAGGAGTGAATCGTTCCTAGAATTTGAGTCTCGGTTTCCATGAATCCCAAGTCTATATTCTAACACCGCCTTATCCTGTCTTATTATTTATTCATCCATTCACTTAGCATCGACTGTGTACCTACTATGTACCAGGTACCGTGTTAGGCCCTCCTGATCCAAGGACCCACAATATCTTCTGCCTAAATGGTCCCACGGTGCAGATCAAGTGGGTGCAGGACTCCCAGGACTGACCCTGTGACCAGGGCCTCAGTACCTTATGTCCTGAGCACCCAAGATAACCTGACAAAATAGATAAAAGCCAAGCAGATGAAGACTGAGCCCAGTGATTACTTTTAGGGACGTAAGAGCACCTGATTCCCACAAGGATGTTTAGTTTTAAAGCTCCTTCATTCAGGGAAGGAGTAATAAGACTGTAGCTCAAGTCATCTGATGACATCCAAAACACAGAGGCCACCACTTGTGGATTCTTGTGGAAGATGGCGGTCTCTCGGACGATGGAAACAATACTGCATTTGGACATAAGAGGATCCTGGTTCACATCTGAGCTCTACCGCTTCCTGGCTGAGGGGCTTTGAATGATTCCCTTACCCTCTCTGAAAGTTAGACCTTTCACTTGTTAAAGAGAAACAATAAAAACTCCATTTCTCTCCTTGCTCACCCCATCCATCCCTCTATCCAAACTGTTAGTAAATTCCCAAAGCCCTCCTCCAAAGTCCATCCCTAACTGATCACTTCTACCTTTACTATGATCATCCTCATCCAACCTGTGCTATTTCTATCAGTCTCTTGCAGGTCCTGTAGACTCCAATGCAAGTCCCCTGCAAGCGTTCTCCACACAGCAGCCAGAGTTATGGGTTTACAGACTGTTCTGATTATTCCAGAGCGCTGCTTAAAAGCCTCCAGAGGCTTCCCATTGCTGTAAGATCTTAACTCCTAACAATCTTAACTCTTTCCCAAGAGAAGTCTCTGCCAGAGTTTCTCTTACCTCCTTCTGCAGCCGCTTTTCTCTGATCTTGCTTCCCCTTTCTTTACCTCACTCTAGCCTGGATCCCATGCCTCAGGGCCCTTGCAAATGACCTTCTTCTCCAGATCTCTGCAGGCTGGCTCCCTATCCTCACCTGCCTTATCCCAAGAAGGGCTCCTCCCCATTACCTCACCTCACTCCGCTGCTCTTAGCACAGGACTTGATTTGATTCCCTTTGGAACAACACTGAAGTCTATCATTAGCTGACTTGTGTATTTCTCCTCTCTAGAATGTAAACTTCATGATCAAGGACCATCCCTTGTTCACCTTTATGTCTAGTGCCTAGAACTTGTTTGTAGTAGATGCTCAATAAATATTCAATGAATGAAAAGCAAATCCTGGCAGAGGTTGTTTTGAGGATTAAATAAAACATCTGAATAGAAAATGCTACCAGAGCATCTGGCATACAAAAACCTCTTCCTAGACTTTCTCTTTTATTTTTAAGAGATGTAGGCTCACTATGTTACCCAGGCTGGCCTCAAACTCCTGGGTGCAAGCAATCCTCTCGCCTCTACCTCCCAAGAAGCTGGAACTACTGGCAGGTACTACAGTACCCGGCTCTCTTGCTAGCCGTTCTAACCACAAGCCTTTCAGGTACAACTCCGAGAGTCAGTAAGCTTTTCAAAGCTATACAAAACTGTCTGACACATGAAAAAAAAATTACTAGCTACAACAATTGAAACAAAATATTTAATGTTACAATAAAAGTCTATAGAATATCAACATTATATCAACCAATCAAATGCAACTTAATTCTCCGCAGGGATTCACTTTTCATTCATTGACTGTTTATATTTACATAAACTTACAGTGGTCATGAAATGTCTGAGCATTTAAAAACAACGTAGCAGGACCTTCAAAAGTATGAGAGTCTAGGATGCTCCAAGGGTCTTGAAACAGACCTGTTTTTTTTTTTTCTTCTTTATGAAACACGCAAGGTTAAAAAAGAATGACGCATCAAAGTTATTTTTGAAAGAAGGGGATTAAAAACTCTTCATGGGGGCTGCATGAAAAATTTGTTTTTCTTAGCACTTTCCTATGCTGAAAGTTTCTGTCAGTAACAAGATAACTTTTTGGAAGTTTCTGGGAGGGCAGCGGCCTACAAAGGCATTAAGTGTTCATCTCAGAGCTTCTTTTAATAAGATAAGTAATTCAAGCTCATTAGTCTGGTGAGTAGAAATGATTAAAATGAAAATAGAACAACATTAATATTTTCTCCCCAAATAGCAGAAAACCATGATTTCAATGTCAAACTCCTTTTTAAAGCAATCATGGGTTTACTTCTTTGTTTGCTAATTTGAATAGAAAATGTGACCCTCTTTCTCAATGTACTGATTTTTAAATAGGCTAGTTACTCAGGCATTCTTGCACAGTGGCATATGTCCTTTAAAACTGCTTTTAACCAAAACAGGAAGCAATGTCTAGCATTGAAAACATCGCTAAAAAAGAGATCCCTCCATCAGCAGAGGCAAAAAATCATTCACCAAAAAAAAAAAAAAAAACCACACAACATTGGCTTAGGAGCCCAGAGGGTACACAGGCAGCCCGGTGTCCTCTCCATTTGCTTTGCTTTTATCACATTATACAGTGTCATTTTAATTAAGCCATCAAATCAAATTATCAGATCAAGTAGTTTTGATTCCACTGTGGTTTGAACAGGTTTAGTTAAATTAATAAACCATATGTTTCATGTTGTTGGAAGGATAGTTATTTTTCTCTGTTCACTGTTCCAAAAGTCTTCACAATAGAGAGTATTCAGCACTTAATCACCGAATGCTCTTCCCTGTGCCCGGGATGTGTTGCAGAATAACTGAAATGACAGCCCATTAAATCCTAAGGTCTGTCCAAGTTATTTACCGACAAAGGGCAGAGTGGCAAATCGGATGTCCCTTGAGCAATCCACCAAGCCTAAATATTGTTTCCATTTACTGGAACTAAAGCTTTATATTTTTTATGGATGACATCCATATATAAGTCTTTCTTCGGTAACAATACAATATTAAGATGACTTTTCCCCTATTCCTTTCTTGTCTTAAAGGGGGCCCTGCCTCTTGTGCTTGGCACTGAAAGGCTGGATTATATATTCTTTATTCCAAGAGGTCCAATCATCCTGACAAAATACAGGTGCATGAACACAGGCCCCCACCACTGGATGCTCAAATTCACAGTCACAGCCAAGGGAACAGCGGAGGCAGGAGCTATATTCGGTCAACTGAAGCTCTGATTACCCCTCTGATGTGAAAGGTGACTGGGTGTTAAAATGAATTGGTAAGTGGGTAGTCCCCATGTTAATAAATCTCTAGTTGGTCCTAGGGTCTTTCAGTGGAACGGAAACACAGATCCAACAAATTCACAGTCATGGCCACTACCACCTTGAAGACAGAAAATATTTTTCTTACAACAAGCCTATGATTTCCCCGTTTAGGTTTCTCCAACTTAGTTTAAGCTATTCCCTAGAGTGGGGCTCAGTAAACTACAGTCACAAGGCCAAATCTGGACTGCCACCTTTTTTTGTAAATAAAGTTTTACTGCAAGACATTTTCTACACTCATTTACATATTATCTGCAGCTGCCTTCCTGCTATACTGGTAGAATTGAGTACAGCTGGCACTGGTATCCACGGGTTCTGCATGCATGGATTCAACCAACCACAGATCAAAAATATTTGAAAGGAAAAGAAAAGCCAATAAAAAACAGCAATATAACAATAAAAAATAGTACAAATAAAAACCAGTAGCGTATAACAACTATTTACATGGCATTTACATTGTATTAATATTATAAGTACTCTAGAAATGTTTTAAAGTATACTGGTGGATGCGTTTAGGTTATATGCAAATACAACACCATTTTATTTAAGGGACTTGAGCATCCAAGGATACTGGTATCCGTAGGGGTCCTGGAACCAATGTCCCACAAATACCCAGGATGCAACAAAGACCATATGGCCCACAAAGCCAAAAACATTTACTATCTGGCCCTTAACCAAAAAAGTTATATGACTCCTGCCTTATGTAATTAACTTATTTTTCCCTCTTCTGTGACAACAGCCTGATAAATGCATAAAACATCCTAGCTTTCCCAGGCATTGAAAGCTTCCAATAATGATCAGATAGAGCATACCAATCAGGCAGGCTTTGCTCTTTTTGAATTACCTGAAGATCACCGGATACCACTCCTTCTCTTTTTAAAACTTTTTTTGTAGAAGAGTAGAGGAAGGAAAAGGACTTGTTCCTTGCTTTGGCTCTTTCCTGCTTACATCTCTAAGGTCAATAATCTGAGCCCTTCAGGCTGTCTGATGATGTGTCAGCATCTTTTGGCCTATAGTGCTGCTGAATCACCTGAGTCTTCTCAGGGAAAAAAAGGAGGAACATTTGGTCACGTGGGCTACGGTTCCATGACGTGTACATTTAAAAACAAACAGGGAGATCATCAGTCATCAGGGAGACGGAAATCAGAACGACAGAGAGAAACAACCTCATATTCACTAGGTTGGTGAAAATAAAAGAGACGCACAATAACAAATGTTGGTGAGGATACGGAGAAACTGAAACCCTTATACATTGTTGATGTGAATGTAAACTGGCACCACCACTTTAGAAAAGAGTGAGTTCCTCAAAACTGTAAACAGGAAGTTACCATATGACCCGGCAATGCCACTCCTTGGTTCACACCTAAAAGAACTGAAAACATTTATTTACACAAAAACTTGGACATGGATAGTCACAGCAGCATTATTCATAACAGCCAACAGGTGGAAAAAACTCCATGTCCATTAATTGATAAATGGATAAACAAAATATGGCACCTCCACATATTATGTGCTATATTACTTGGCCATAAAATAGAATTAAATTCAAATACATGCCCCAATACAGATGAACCTTGAAAGTATTATGCTAAGTGAAAGAAGCCTGAGATGAAAGTCATATATTATATGATCCATTTATATAAAATGTCCAGAATAACAAATCCATAGAGACAAAAAGTACATTAGTGGTTGCCTAGCTCTGGAGGGAGGGAAGGAGGGACCTGGTAGAAGAAGGGAAGGAGAATGGGAATGATTGCTATAGATGGGGTTTCTTTTTGGGGTGATGAAAATGTTCTAGAAATAGATGGTAGCGACGGTTGCATAGATTTTACTACAGTAAAAACTACTGATGGGGCCGGGCGCAGCGGCTCACGCCTGTAATCCCAGCACTTTGGGAGACTCAATTGGGTGGATCATGAGCTCAGAGGTTCGAGATCAGCCTGGCCAACATGGCAAAACCCTGTCTCTACTGAAAATACAAAAATTAGCTGGGCGTGATGGCGGGTGTCTCCAATCCCAGCTCCTCAGGAGGCTGAGGCAGGAGAATCGCTTGAACCCGGGAGGCAGAGGTTGCAGTGAGCTGAGATTGTGCCACTGTACTCCAGCCTGGGTGACAAGAGCAAGACTCTGTCTCAAAAACAAAACAAACAAACCACTGATGTGTACACTTTAAAAGAATGAATTTTATGGTATGTGAATTAAATCTCAATAAAGCTGTTATTCAAAAAAATAGAGACACTATTCAGCAATTTAAAAAATGACCTACTGATACCTACCAAACATGGATAAATGTTAAAATCATTAACACCAAGTGAAAGACAAAACCAGACCTGAGGTTGCCTGGGGTTGAGGGCAGGAGAAATAATTGACTGCAAATGGGCAGGAAGGAATTTTCTGTGGTGATGAAAATGTTCTAAAACCAGACTGCAGTGATGGTTGCACAATATAAATTTACTAAAAATTATCACATTATACTTTTACCATAGCTGTATATTATGGTCTGTAAATTAAGCCTTTTAAAAATGCTGTAAAAATAGGAAAATTTTCTAAACTGCTGGCAGAAGTAAAAAGTGGTACATACAATCACTGTGGGAAGCCATTTGGCAATCTCTAACCAAACCTGAAAATATGTTTACTCAGATACAGCCATTTTACTCCCGGGTGTACACCCAATAGAGATATACCCATGTATTCATGGCAGATTCAAGAATTTTCATAATCACTAAAACTTGAAAATATTCTACATATTCATATATACTAAAATGGATAAATATATTCAGGTATAATCACACAATGGAATTTCGCAATACAAAATAACAAACTACTACAGGCAACAGAGAGGATGCTTAAAATCTCTGCAGAGCAAAAGAAGCGAGACACTTAACAGGACATACTGAATGATGCTATCTCTGTGAAATTTGTTAAATAGGCAAAGTGTATTTCTCAAGTGGTTACCCTCGGGAACAGAGTGACTAGGAAGGGGGATGAAGAAAACATTTTAATGTTCCCATGTCTTAAGAGTCAGCCATGAGCGCTATGATAATTGAAACAAACCCAGTAGAATGAAGAATGAATCTGCCAGATTTAAGGATGGTTCCGTGGTTGTGGTCAGATTCAGAGAAGGCCTGTTCAGTGGAAGATCTTGCCCACTTTGACAATGTACCACAATGGAAACCATTATCTTCCCTAGCTTTCTTGGATAATAAAGGCCATGCGTTTTCACTGTACAGCTGATATATCATATGCTCGGCCCATTTTTCAGGAAAGAGCTTTGTATCTGTCACCATCTCAGCAATTCTGAGCTACCAGATCTTGCACTCACTTGTGATATGAATTCCTCAACCCCACAATCCATGTAACTCTACATGTAACTCTCACAAAATCCCCAGGAGACCTGCTTTCCTCAGGCGAGTTCTCTTGGGAAAAAGCTTTCTAGTTGGGTTATTTTCTTTATTTTTTTAGCTAGGTTAAAAAAAAAATTAGCTCATGTGATGTTTTCCATGGCAGCCCAACCTAAGATATTTCACAGGTTTGGGAGCTTCTTAATTCTCCCATTGTTCCCAGAGAATGATGCCCTTGACAAACTACTGTCCCCAAAGTACTTCAATCTCAAGCATTTCTCAAGGGAACCTGGCCACACTCATTTCTCTTCACTAACCTCAAACAAAATCACACAGACAAGAAGGAAATGATCACATTCTTAAACTCCCTCTCCTCTTCTTTTAGCTCCTTTTCAGAAACGTGAGCCTAGAAAATGGGCTCATTCTTATCATCAATCAAAGTGCATGTCACTGCGGTTACTTGTGGAACAGAAACTCATTCCCCCTGTTCCTACAAAGTCCATATGCCAATAAACTGGTCCCTTTTGTTGGGGGTGAGGACACTCTTGAAAGAAAACCTCCCCACATAAAGTACCACCCTAACAATAGCCCGGTCTACTTCCAGTGTTGATAAATGACACAAGCTCTCCCTTTATTATGCAAGCTCATAATTTTGAATAAGGGGAGCACTGGATTGGGAAACATCCCTTTTTATATCAAAAGAAAATTCCTTCTTTTTCCTTCTTCCCTTCCAAGTAATAGGGCTTTGATAAACCTTGCTCCCCTCAGCATTTCCGGAGCTCTGCGTCACAATTATGACAAATCCCAGAGCCTGAGAGGAGGGTGAGGGTAGAACCAGACATTCTAGTTTCCTGGGCGAGAAATCAGTATTCATTTCACATGAGAAAGTAAAAATGGAAAAGACTGAAATGCCTGAAAATGATAAATTTATGTTTATCAGATACAAGGATTAAACTGTTAAATAATAAGTTTAAAAAAAAAAAAAGCAAGTGATTTCCAGTAGAGGATGGAACTGGAGTGGGAGTTCTTGCCTGGGGTGGATGGTAGTAAGACTGTAATATACTGGGATACTGGGACCAATTCAAAGGTCCTGGTGATATGGACAGAGATAGGGAAATACTGGATAGAAGAGGGAAGTTCCCTGGCAAAGGCCCCATCCTCAAGCCTGGAAACCCTTGGTCCTAAGTGAAAACCGACATTCCTATCTTCGTGCCCCAAAGTTGTCTTTTGGCCCTTCATGCCCCCATATCCTGCATCCATATAAAGCCCAGACCCCAGGCTCCAGCAGCAGACAAGGGGAATGAACACAAGAGCAGAAGAACAGCAGAATGGCACAGCAGGGAGAAGAGAAGCAGCATCTGAATATCAAGAGGAGTTTGACTGGGGACAATCAGAGAGGAGATCGGCCACTAAATGAACAAACTCCATCGTCTTCCCACTCTATACCCCTTCCAGCTCCCCATACATCCTGCTGAGAGCCACCTCCACCACTCAGTAAAACCCCCACATTCATCCTTCAAGTCCACATGTCACCTGATTCTTCCTGGATGCTGGACAAGGACCTGGGTACCAAGAGGTCACTGAGCTGGTTAACACTTAAGCTGTCCACAGACAACAGCAAGGCTTAAAGAGCCCACTGTAACACATGCCAACTTGGGGTTCAGGAGTCACAGACTTAAAACCCTAGTGCCAGAGCCCCAAGGCACTCGCCCTGGCTCCTGCCCTGCCCGTCTCTGTGCTCCCCCTCCCATAAGGTGTTTGAGCAGGGAATGGTGATTGAACAGAGGAGCCACACTCCTGTTGCAGGTCCTTGGAATGGAGAGTCAGGGAACTCTCTGGTTTCACTGATGTGTGAGCTCAGAGGTAAACTCCTGATCAACAGGGAAACGTAAAAAGTAAGACACTTTTCAGAAAGCCTTCTCTAAACATTACTAGTAAGTTTTGAAGTTACAAGGCAGAAATGCAGACAGAATGACCTATTATTGGCCAAAAGGACAATTTCTATTATATCTGTTTAACAGAAGTTATTCCCACAACTGCTCCTATTTTCAGCCAGACAAGTTCCCTTTAGCAGAGAAGCATATACATTTAACACCAAGTTCCAATTCCTAGCTGGCTTTGCATTTCTTTTCACTTAAAGTAATTTATGATAAGGAATCTTCCTCTGGGCAAGGCACTTAATCCAAATATACCTTTAGAGGCTTCTGTCCCCAGTGGGTTTTCCAAGAAGTCTGTCATGTCGTGGTTCCAGGCGTCACGGACGGCGGACTTGGACACCACCCTGTCATGCAGACCCTGCTGAGGTCGAAAGTTATTTCTCAGATACTCCACCGACTTGACATGGTCTTGCTGCTCCGTGGTGAAGATGGAATAAAAAGCCTCAAGCTGAACAGAGAACGAGAGAGGAAAGGAAAAAAAAAACAAACACATCAATTAGAAAAGCTATTTGGTCCAAAGCAGGTGGGGGTGATAAGAGCACAAAATGGTAGAAAGTGCCCGATGCTGGGGCTGCTAAGCCCAGCAGGACCCAAGGCTGCCTGCTGGAAACACTGCCAACAGGCTCATCTGGCTGTGGTTTCTGTCCTGCCAACTAACCAGGAAAACAGTTCATTTGAGGGCTGCACTGCATGCTGAGTTTGTGCCTCCCGTTAGAGTCGCAGCCTTTCTTCAGTGCCCTGCTCGAAAGGCCTTTAGCATTCTAGGAAGAAACACGGGGTCAGGGTGATACTGGTACATCCCAGAGCAAGACTGCCTGGGTATGAATTCTAGCTCCCTTGCCTACCCACTCTGTGCCCTCAATACCCTGCTTACCCTGAGCCACCATTTTTCCTCAATAAAATGGTGATAATCATAACACTACCCAAAACGATATGTGTCAACATTAAGTGCTGACAAAATATTTAATCCAAGTACAGTGCTTAGAACAGTTCCTGGCATATCACAAGAGCTTCATAAATATTAGGGATTTAATTCTTGGCATCTTCTGACATACCAGCGATCAAGTTTGGCAAAGTCACCACACGTCGCTACATGTGTGTCTTGCAAGTCAAACTGCCTAAGTTCAACATTTACCAGATGGGGAATCAGAGACAAACGATTCAAGTTTTCTGTAACTCAAGTTTCCACAACTGTAAAACACAAGTATTAAAATTTATGTAATTTGCTTAGTACACAGTAAGTCCTCAATTAAGGTTACCTGCTATCATTATTATTAATATTATTAAGAAACATCTCATACAAGACTGCTGATCTAACTTTTACAGAAAGTAAAGGAAAAAAATCAGGGTGTCCAAATCATATTTGCATTGTCAGAAGGGATTCTTGGGCCAGGTGTGGTGACTCAATCATATAATCACAACATTTTGGGAGGCTGAGGCGGAAGATCGCTTGAACCCAGGAGTTCGGGACTAGCCCAGACAACATAGTGAGACCCTGACTCAACAAAAAAATACAAAAATTAGCTGGACGTGATGGTGCACGCCTGTATTCACAGCTTCTTGGGAGGCTGAGATGAGATGGTTGCTTGAGGCTAGGAGTTGCAGGCTGCAGTGAGCTATGATTGCACCACTGCACTCCACCTGGGGTGACAGACTGAGACCTTGTCTCAAAAACAGAACAAACAAAAAAGGGATATTTTTTTTTTGTGGCCCTTGACATTGTGATTATTAACAAAGGTAATTCTGGCTGGGCCTGGTGGCTCATTCCTGAATCCCAGCCCTTTGGGCAGCCAAGGTGGACCAATAACTTGAGGTCAGGAGTTCAAGACCAGCCTGGCCAACATGGTAAAACCCTGTTTCTACTAAAAATACAAAAATTATCCATGCATGATGACATACGCCTGTATTCCAGCTACTTGGGAGGCTGAGGCAAAAGAATGGCTTAAACTTGGGAGGTAGGGGCTGCAGTGAGCAGAGACTGTGCCACTGCACTCCAGCCTAGCAGATAGAGTGACACTGTCTCAAACAAAAAAAAAAATACAATTTTTTAAAAAAATAAAAAAAGTAATTCTATTACAAATGAGGAATGGAACAGCGACTGAGTGACAGAGACTTGTCCTCAATGGGCCACAAAGTTATTCTTGTCACAAAAAAAAAAAAAAAAAAAAAAAAAAAAAAAAAGATCTGTAATTTGAAATATGCAGCCACCGAAAATACTAATAGGAGAAGAAAATAGAATGAAGAGAAAAGCTGAATGAACTGTTTGTTTCTGGCCCATCTGGATCCTCTGGTGCCAAATAAGAGTGCTTTCTGCAGGAGAAATGGTGGAATGGTGCTAGAAAGATGCTTTCTGTGCATTGAGTGACTGTCTAGACTTTGGGGAACCAGAAGGCAGTTAACACTAATGTGGAAAATAAAAAAGGAAATTCACTATCTGGGTTTCTGCAAATTCCAGGTGGTCATCCTGAAGCCTGGAACTAACCTCCACTGTTTCCCAAACGGCCTCAGAGAATGACACAGAAAAGAACCTGCTTCCAAACAGTGTGCCCTCTCTTTGCATGACAGGGCGATGAACTGAGGTGATATTAGCCATGCAAAATCATTTAAGTATATGGATTCACCCATCATTCCACCTCCCCTCCAATTCCACAGCTTATGTAAAATGATAATTAACCATGGAACCTTTTCTGCCTTTTACACAGAACCAGGACAGATTCGCAAGCAGCCTAAAAGACAAAGCAGCCTGTTTCTCTTGTGTTACTTCAATTCTCTATGAGTTGCATTACTTCCCATAACAACTCATAGGGTTTCTAGGTTCAATCTGCCTGCCTTTCCATTCTTTCTGTTATTCCTTCTTTACGTACAGCAAAGAGGGAAAAGCAAGTCATGACAGAAAAATTAGGAAAATTGGACTGATTACTTTGTCCAAGTCTAAGCCACTCAAATGAAGATAACTACAGATGTTGAAAAATCACCTCCACCCAGTGACATGAACTCACTTGATAGGACTACCAACGTCAGAACTCAGTACATCAAATGGGAGAGCAGGTTTCTGATTTTCTTAGAGAAAATAACTTCTTAAAATTATATGAGAAGTATTAACAAAGACCCTCTGGAGACAGCCTGGGAAAAGACCAATCAAAATGATTAAAAAGATGGAGAATAAATCCTGTGAGGAAAGGTCAAAGGACACGGAATTGTTTAGCCTGAAGAAAAGGCAGGTAAGGAGTAATTTGATTAAAGCCCCTCGTATGTGGAAGATGCTGACTAGCTCTTCTCCATGTCCAGAGAAGACCAAACAAAGGAAATTGGCTTAAATTAAAGCCTTAGAGACGTGAGTTGAATAGACAGGAGACATTCCTTAACTTTCAGGATGATTTTTTAAAGAAACGGATTGGGCTGCCATACATCATGAATTAGACCGGAAATTTTCTGGAAGAGACAGCCATCTGTCCCTAAATAGTTTAGTCTCTGAGATGCCAGAAAAGAATGGCCTGGAAAACTGTCTTGGCAGTATGACTCTGAAGTTTATTCTCTAGAATGCCTGCTTCTTTCACAGCCAGCATTAAATTCTCCTAAAAAGTTTATTTCTGAAGCCTCAGGAAAGAAAAAGTCACATAACTGTAAAAAAGAGGCAGGTTCTGAATTTAACACAAAAATGCTTTCACTTAAATTGCTCTTACAGCTTAATGACATGCTATGGCTTAAAAGCACGGCAGCTTCCTTGTTATTAACTCAACTTGCCCCAAGATTTTGAAGAAAGGATGTGATGGTTCTGGGAGTGAACCGATGACCTGAATGATATTATATTGTCAACTGGATCACGGCTGCACTTGACAGTCACACAAAACAGGGAAAGGAGGACAAGCTTAGCACACTCATCAAATGTCCTTCTGCGCGTTGGCGGCATTCGCTAAAACCCCGTCATTTTTCTAAGTTAAATGAAAATCACCAGTGGCCTGTCTCTTTGGTAACTAGCATGCCTGGCCAGTGAGTTAAAAACCTCCATGAGCCTTGGATTGGTGAGAGGAGTCTACATTTCTCACTTTGGCAGGTGAGCAGTGATGAAATCTACTGATACATCATTATACAGCAACTTCAGTCTGTCCCTAGACCCCAACCCTTGCCTTGGACCTCCACTTCGTTTGATTCCAAAAGGTGCTGTAAGACCACCATAAGAAAGTATCCCCTAGAGTTGTGTGACATGGAAGTAACGCTGGAGCCACAGAACAAACCATGCAGACCAAGTTGCGTCTTTCTGGGCCTTTGACCAGTTCATATGTTCGGTGCTTAATCTGTTCTACTTTTCTAGATCTGGTTAACAGCTAAACAGTCATTCTTGAAAAATATGTATCAGATCATGTCATGCCTCTCTGTTTAATACTTTTTAACAGCTTCCCAGCTTCAATGATGGGGCCCTTATGATCTGGTCTGTGCCTAATTTTCCAAATTCAAAACCCTTAACCTTGCTACCTGGGTTCAAAATCCTGTTTTTAAACCCTACTTGCTAAATGTGTGACCTTGGTCAAATTATTTAATCTTTCTGTACCTCAGTGTCTTTATTTGTACAATGGAGGTAACAGCATTACCTACTTTCAACTATTCAATGAGTTGTTATACATAAAGTATTTGGAATAATTCCTGGCACACAGCGGCTGCTTGGTAAGTACTATCACTACTGCCATTATTATTTTATGAGGAATGTGGTAACTACAATTGTACTCTAAGCTTACAACAACTGCAAAATGCTGTATCAACCTTCCCCCTCCTTATCCCCCTTATATTTACCCAACCTATTATGTGCCAGGTACTTCTTTAAGTACTTTACAGACATTATTTTGGTTTCTAACTTCTTTTTAGCTTAACGTATAACATTGAAGTAGCATTGCAAGAACACTCTTATTATATCATGAACACTAGCAGCTCATATTGACCGAGTGCTTATTACATGCAAGGCATTGTGCTGAGAGTGGTATGTGCTTTCACTTAATTTGCAGAAATCCCATGAGGCTGGTGGTATTAACAGTGGTATTAATATTAGTGTTATTGGCTAGTAAGAAAACTAAGATTAGAGACATTGAGTAACTTGCTCAAGATCACTGATATGGTTTGGATCTGTGTCCCCATCCAAATCTCACGTGGAATTAGAATCCTCAATGCTGGAGGAGGGGCCTGGTGGGAGATGACTGGATCACGGGGGTGGATTTCCCCCTTGCTGTTCCCGTGACAGTGAGTGAGTTCTCATGATATCTGGTTGTTTAAAAGTGTGTAGCACCTCCCCTTTCTCTTTCTTCTTCCTTCTCTAGCCGGGGAAAGCATGCCTGGTTCCCCTTTGCCATGACTGTAAGTTTCCTGAGGCTTTCCCAGTCATGCTTCCTGTATAGCCAATTAAACCTCTATTCTAATAAATTACCCAGTCTCAGGTAGTTCTTTATAGCAATGTGAAAATGAACTAAAGCAGGCACAGGAACCAAGAGGTGAAGTGAGGCTTAGAACAGCAGGTCTGTGCGACTCTTATTTTCTGTGCTCTCAGCTACTTCATGCCACAGGCATAAGAGGCCTTAGCATTATTCACTGAAACAGTCACACTGCATGGAGAAATGGATGCGGTGACAGTAGAAGTCTCGGAACAATTCCCTTTAGCTAACCCCAAGACCATTCCACACAGGGCACCCTGCATCGGCAACATAAATCTATCTATCTGCAGTCTTCGGCACTCTGAATAGGAACTGCCAATGGCCAACACAGCAAGAACTGAGAGGCCTGAACAAGATACCAGACCCAAGGAGAAAATGCTGTCCACCTCCCAAAGCCCTTACTTTTCTTCGCCTGATCTTCTGCCACGGCAGGGTAATAAACACACTTGGATTTATCTTGACTTTAATACAACTAATGAAGTCTTTATCATTTAGTAAAAATAAACGAAAGTTTTTATTTCTATGATATTAAATTGACTCTTAAACTTTTGAAGTGAATGTGTAAAACATTTCTTTCTTTTATCCCTGCTCGGGGATTTGTAATTGCAGTTTAACTGGTGCCGTTTCAAGAACAATTTTAACCTTGAATTGCAAATGTGTTGGCTGGAAGTGTATATAAATCATTTCAACTTAGTTTTTATTATAAAAGTATTATAGAGCATAATTAGTTTTTAATCTGTCAGTTTGAATCAAAGGCAAGTTGAAATCTATTCATGCCATTCGTGTACAGCAAGAGCTCCTGTCCACAAGATCTGGGCAGGGCACCATTGTGGATGAAAGGGAGAAATGAGGGGAAACGAAAAGTAATATAAGTATGAGCCATTAAAAGGCTGGTATGCACAATACTTTAAGAGATGGGCATACGATGGCAATTAAACAAAACCAGAGGAGTCCATTATTAGCATAGTAAGAAACCCAAGGATACAAACTAGGAACTGGAAAATCTCACCTAAGGTCACGGAGATTATTTTAGCTTCACCATACGTCTGAGGGATGACAGGGCAGGTCCTATTTGTTGCCTCGTTATTAAGCAAGACAATGATAATGGAATATTAAATTCCCAGTAGCCTGGAGCATCCAAAATTTTACTTACTGAACCACAGCTGCAAACATAAAATCTAAGGACAGCTAGCTAAATGCAGGGCCATGTCCCTCCTGTGGCTACAGTCAGTACAGCATGAAGGTGATTACAGAAAGGGCTTTATAGAAAGAAAAGGACTTAACCATAATTAACAAAGAAAGCTATCTCTCTTGGATTAATGATGGCATCTTCACCCCACCATTTAAAAACCTTCTTTATTCACATGCACTGCACGTCATGTGTTGAAATAGCAACGTTCTGAATTAAGTGACTCACCAGTTGTCACGGCCTTGAGATAAACCTTACAGCTGCGACAGCCAGCGGCCACATATGGCTGTTCCATTAGAAATATGGCTAGCCCTACATTTGCAGTGATAATATTTTGGATACATTGGATTCAATAAACTATACTGTTAAAATTAATTTCACTTGTTTCTCTTCATATTTTTTAACATGATTACTAGAACATTTTAAATGATGAGGCTTGTTTTACTTCTACCTTCCTGCTTTAGAGGCTTGGTGATCATGTTACACCCACAGCAACGAACAATAACAATGCCTAGTATCTCCCAAGCACTTCCTGTGACGCCAGGCCCTAGTCTAAGCATTTTATGCATATCCCATCATTTAATCTTTATTGCGACTCCATGAGGTGGGTATTATCATCATCATGTTACAGATGAGAAAACCGAGGCACCAAACAGTAGAGTACTTGAGTCGTCTGGCCAAAGAATGAAGCTATAGATGGAACCCAGGCAGTTTGCCTCCAAAGCACATAGGCTTAACTTCAAAGAGCTGCTCTATTCTTTCTGACAGATACCTTTGGTTAAAAAGGGCCATGCAAATAAACCGTTTCTGTCCACTCCAGCTTACTGTCAGAAAAAAAAAAATCAAACATCTAAAGGTAAACAAAGTAGATGCAGTCAGACTTATTTGTTGCCTTTTGATAGCACCCCCTATGAGCACTTAAGTAAAATTCCTGCTGGGAAGATCACACGTAGTGCCTTATTTTAACCTTCAAGATGCAAACAGTCCTGGAAAGGAAGGGTTAGGTTAGTTGACTATTGGCAAAGAACCGTCATCTGAGAAGCACTACTCTAGAATAAAACAAATCCTAGTTCACTGGACTGAAAGACAGTCATCTTCTATGACTAATCATGAACACGCTGCAGGCAACCATCTCCATGTTTTCTGCTCCTCTGACATCCCACACGAGGGACGAGAGTGCTGCCATTTTGTTTGGGTGACACAGTCAAGGCATGATTTTGGCTTGAGATTTTCAGAAGATGTTTAGAGGGGCCACTTAAGCCATGCTGACTATGTGGGGTTCCATTAGCAATGCTCTATTTTAATCTAGACTATCTAATCTAGAACCCCAAGCCAATGTGGGGTTCCATTAGCAATGCTGTATTTTAATCTAGATTATCACACAAGCCAGAGGTACAAGTGCACTGGCTGGCAGGGCTGATCTGAATGTCCAGCTAGACTCACAAAAGGGAACAAGAGAGGAAAGATTAGTGGTTGCCCACATGTACTCTGAAAGGCTTCAAAGGAATCCACATCATACAAGTCAACACTCTGTGCTAACCATTATAATTTATGGTGAACATGCTCGAATTTTCATTGAGTACAGGCACCCATACTGGATGAGAGAGAAGAAAAGAGAGAATAATAGAGAAGCAGAGGAATGAAGGACTAGGAATGTTTTCCTCTGTCAGAGGCAGACATGGAATTCCTGACTACTTGGCTTTTCCGAACTGGCTGTTCGCCTTTCTATAATGAACATTCTGTGCTAACTTCAGAAAGAATGTTGGCAGGGTCAGGATGGGAAGGTCTGAAGCGATAATACTTGGATGGTGAATGCTTTCCTTTCCAAGGGCTGACACAGCTGTGACCTCCACAAAGCCAGCCAGCAAGGATCCAGTTTGGCCACATGAATATGAGCTGTTTTCCTCCCTTGGGAGACAGAGAGAGACACATGAAGCAGCGTCTGATAAAAGTAAAGTATTATCTTAAAATGGTTTGTAGCAAAGAACCTGGAAAGCAAATATGATTAATTTCTTTTCTATTTCCCCGAAACACAATACCTACAGAGAAGTTATATATTGGAAGGCAAATAAACATCTTCCATTATTTCTTCTCTTTGAGCGTATGGGTGGCAGAGAGTGGAATAGTGAGCAGATATTAAAAAAACACTTTCTCAGAACCCCAGTTACAAAAATGGTGCTCAAAATGCTTCTAAAAGGCAAACACTTGGCAAAACATCCAAGCCCCAAATTCTATGTTTTGTTTCAAATCTGGAGCTATAATGAAACCCAGCATATGTTAATGGTCCTTATTTCTCTCCAGCTAATCAACTTCAACTCTCTGCCTCTCCTTACATGGCATTCTCCATAAAAAGTAGCCAAATCAGTATTTCTTAACTTCATTATCTCAAACTATTTTTTCAATCTCTTTCTCTCTCTCTTTTTTTTTTGAGACAGTCTCATTCTGTCATCCACACTGAAATGCAGTGGCGTGATCACAGTTCACTGCAGCTTTGACCTCCTAGACTCAAGTGATCCTTCCCTCTCAGCCTCTCATAGTGATCCTTCCCTCTCAGTCCTTCATTCCTCTCATATAGCTGGGACCACCAGACACATGCCACCATGCCTTGCTAATTAAAAAAAAATTTTTTTGTAGAGATGAGGGTCTTGCCATGTTGCCCAAGCTGGTCTCGAACTTCTGGGCTCACGGGTTCTTCCCACTTCATCCTAACAAAGTGCTGGGATTACAGGCCTGAGCCACTGAGCCCAGCCACAAACCTTTCAATCTTTCAAGACAAAAGTATTTATTAATTAACAAAAAAAGATCTTAAAAAAAAATCCCTTCCCCCAACCCTGCATATATAAATATTTGGGTTGCAGTTTTATTTTATTTTTTTTAATGAAACAATGTTGGCATCATCGTTAGGAAGAAAACTCATTTCTTATTTCATTATCTCCCTAAGGCTGGCAGATCCTGTTCTGAAACTAAATCACCAGTCCTTTCTTTATTGTCAGGGTCAGATTAAAAGGAAAAAAAAAATCTCAAAGTAAAATGATTGCCAAAACAGCAGTGAGGCCAAATAAAATTGTTCAGGCTGGCCTTACATGACCTAACTTGGTTAGAGGGATAGTGTCTCTACTGCCCCTACTTCTTCTAGGGAACCTGCCCCATTTACCCACTGAGAGGTAACACTGGATGTTGCAGGATGCTATCTGGCATCTCTGATGACTCACTCAGAGACGGACATGTGACCCAAGGCCAGTAAAGTAGTTGGTTGGCTAACGTTTATTCAGACCCACCTACTGGAATACTTGACATAAGTCCCAGAAGATCAACTGGTACCAGAACAATCAGACTGGGGGAAGTAGTCATTTCTATGAATGACATCGTAATTACCTTCCAATTTGGACAGTCCTGATTAATGATTCAAATCCACTGTCTTACAAATCCCACCCATTGTTCCTGGCTCTATTTTCTGGAATAATGCAAAAGGAATTTTACTCTCTTTGTAATTTAATCCATGCTGAATTTTGTACAACACCTTCTAAGAATCATCCCCAACCATCCATTCAAACCTCATGAGGTGATTTAAAGACCTCGAATTCTCCTGATGGTTCTCCTTCCTCTGACACTGCCTCAATCCCATCTCCAATTCACCAGTTCCTACCCACAGTTAACTGCTCAGCCTAAATCAAGACTTCCCAGGAAATGTGCTCAGGCCACATCCACAAGGAGTCAGTACAGTTTAGTGGTCAGGAACATGCGTTTTGGAATCAGGCAAATCCAGGCTTAGTTTTTGGCTTCATCATTCATTAACCACGAATCTCTGCGCATGCTACCCAATCTCTCCATGCCACGATGTTCTACGTGAATACCCATCTCTCAACGTTGCGTTGCCACTGATTAAGCTGATATATGGAAAGTGCTGAGTAAAGTGCGTACCACATAGAAAGAACTCAGTCAATAACGTGTTATTTCCTTCCTCTGTGTCCACAAATCTCTTTCTTTTCTGAACTGTGGGTAGGATCAGTGGGCAGAGCATGATCTTTCGAATCAGACCGTGGCATGGCTATCAGTTTTATGATCATGGGCGAGTTACCTTCTGTGTGGCTTGACCTCCTCTATAAAATAAGGGTATGAACAGCACCTACCTCAAAAGACTGTAACATCGGGGTACAAATAGCATCTAACTCATAAGAGTATCGTTCATGAAGATGAAATGGGTCAACATATATAAAGAGCTTAGAAGAGTTTCTGGCACCAAAGGTCATCATCATCTAGGATAGCTATTATTGCCTCCTCAAGACTGAATACTTAAACGATACTCAGATTTCATGCCTGCAATTCTCCTTAGTGACTTAATTTCATTTGCAGCTAAGAAATCATGTTCTATAGCTTGCAGTTCTTGCGTTCAACAGCATGTTTGCTGGAAAGACTGCAGGAATCAATGACAGGCACAGGATCAAGAACAAATTCGTTACTGGTATATTCTAGTCATGCTGGATCATTATGACAATACAAAACAAGGAAACACAGAAGCCCCACTTGAGGCAAAATAGCTACCTGATGGTAAGAGATGGGGACGGGTCTCCGGAAGACTATCCACTCCACTATTTCGCTACACGGCGGGGTGGTCAAAGAACCTGTGTACCGATAATAGCTGCCCAGGGATGCAGGCAGGAGGTCCCGGAGGACGAAAGGATCCAGAAAGGTCTCCTTCTCTGTTTGGGGAGAAAGGGAAAAGAAAAGCACAATGATAAGTCATGCCATTCCGCGCCGCAGACACAGTCAACACCCTCGGCATGCTGGTGCCACATCACAAGCCTTATGTTTGTTTATATCCTGAGAAGCACTAGCATTTGGTGGTGGGAGAGCCTCAGTAAACAAAGCAGCATTTCCCAGGATGTGCTCTGAGGACACCATTACCACAGTATATTTCAATAAAAAGCAGGTTCCACCATGAACACAGCTGGGGCACATTACAGTCCCTCCCCCTTTCCCCAGGAAATAGACAAAATACTCTAGCATAGCAAAATCTCTGAGAAGTCTCGCAGAAAAGAAATGAGCTTGACTTTCTTTAACCCACCCCTTCTCAACCTTGTTTCATCATAGAACTCCCCTCTACGATCTATGAACAGATAATCAGTGGAATGAACTTTGGGACACAATGAGAGAATCATTATGAAAAGAAAACTGTAAGTCACCAGTAACATGCAATTCCAAAGCTGGCTAGATTTCATTATGGTTTCACTCAAGTCCTCTCCAAATCAACGTGAAGCCCAACCAAGGTGCAACTATAAACTGAAAAAGAATGGCCCCAGGAACCAGCATTCTTTTTACAAAAATGGAGGTGTCTTCCCTTAAAAATTAGAAAGAATGACATATAAGTTCAGACCCAACAATGATAACATGATTAATCTACGAGGAACGCAAGGCATGGAATGGGTTCGTGTCTGCTCACGGTCACACAGCTCCTAAGAAGCAAAGCCAGGATGTGAATCCACGTGTCTTGACACCAGAGACTACACACAGTTCTGACTCAGCTAAAGAAGGCACTGAGGTTAGCCAGGCGAAAATGGAAGGGTGGTGGCAAAGAAGGTGAAGAAAAACAATGTAAGCAGTAGAAACAGCATGAGCCAAGACCCTGAAACAGGAAGGAATAGTGCTGCAGAGAAGATGAGGGAACTGTCTTATAATTCTCCCAAGCAGGCCCAGTAGACTATCTAGCTTCTTTCAAGAGTCAGAGAAGGTTGTAGTCTCTCCATATATCTCCAGAGATCTAGACTTGAATGTATATCTGGGATTCTCTCCTCTTCCCTGTTAGAGATGTAACAAGACTTCTGAAGTCCTGCTCATGGGGTGTCTTAGCTCCTTCATGGCTTCCACCATGAGCCCTGGGACAGGGTTCCAGGTGACTTCATAGACACACCTGTGCCTACAGGAATACTCTTCCTAAGCCTCCTCCCTCCTCCCTCCTCTTCTCATTTTCATGCAGAACAACTAGTGCAGGCACTTGGGCAACTGTGTATCCCCAGACTCAAGAAGTCTGTGTAACTAGGGGATAATGCAAATACCCCAAGAGAAATCAACTATATGATAGTTGAAATTGCAATTTCCTTTTGGAAAAGATTAGTTGAAGAAGACTTAACATTGATTTAGCTTTACCTATATGCCAGGCACTATTCTGAGTATTTACATGTTGCAAACACTTAAACAGAACTTACTGTGTATGCCAGGCCCTGTTCTAAGAGCTTTATAAAGATTAATTTATTTAATGCTTAAAATAAGTCCATGAAGTTAGTCCTATTATAATACCCAGTTTACAGAGCTGGGATACAAAAACAGGTAGCTGGGTTTAGAATCCAGGCTTTTATTCTTCACATCACTATGCTCTCTTAGTTCACAGCTCAGTGAAGTATGTGCTTTCTAATATTCGTTTTATAGGTGTAGAAATCAAGGCACAGAGAGGTTAAATAACCAAGCTCAAGGTCACTAGTGAACAGCGAAGTAACAACAGTTACTCGTGAGGCTCAGAAACCTTGGCTGATTCCCAGAGAGGTGTTCAATTCATCTTTTTCTAAAAGAAAAATTTAGTGTTAACCAATAAACGCAAAAGTCTTCAAATCATAGGGTTCTGTAATCAAAATTACAAAAACAATTTTTTTTGTACAAAAGGCTAGAAATAACGGAATTGCCCCTCCGCCCACTGGCAAGTCTGGGCTTTCATTTAAACCTGGTTACCAGCAGCCTAATGACAGGGGAAATCTCTGCAAGCA
Source organism: Cacajao melanocephalus (assembly GCA_963573385.1). NCBI lineage: Eukaryota > Metazoa > Chordata > Mammalia > Primates > Pitheciidae > Cacajao > Cacajao melanocephalus. The sequence continues at coordinate 56,598 of CAUYLG010015365.1, forward strand.
TGCTTGGCGGGGACTGGTTTGGCTGGGAGAAGAAAATATTTTGGTCTTTGCTCGCTGCCTCTGAGCTTCCTGGGCTGTGCAAATAGTCAACACAAAGCCCCAGGCGACACAGGGTGTGTGTAGGGCTTGGCACCACCCATGGCAAAACTGCTACCTTCATGTCTCCCCCATATTGTAGGTGAACTTGGGGTCACACCATAGCACACCAACCTGCCTTAGGATCAAGGCTTCCAGGCCAAATGGCTTTTGAATCAGAAGAGTTTTCCCCTCGGGGCCTAATCCAATATTAAGGTTGCAGTTAAGCATGCTGTATGCTGACAGGAAGTGACAAGACAACCCCAGCAAACCCCCGGCAGCCAAGCCCCCAACTACACATACTCTAGGAAGAGGCCACGGCTTTAAAGAGCATAAAGCAAAAGCACCTGCCCCGTCAACAGGAGATTACATTTCAAAGGAGAACGCTGATTGGGCAGGGTCAGGGATCTTATGTAAGTTCTCAGCTGGGCTCATGGATTGAGCAGGCATGATGGAAACTGTGTGTGACCCCTGCTGTAAACTCAGACAGACCTCTCTGTTCTTGACCAACACCAGGGCTTCAGAGACAAGTTCTGGCTTTCACTGATTAGCATGCGCAGTCAGATCTGTGGTGAGGTGGGTAGACCAGGTACAAGGGACGGAGGCGGAGGACCTGGCATCACTGCTAATTCATTCCACAACGATCACTGCCACCGAATCTCAGGACTCCGTGATCTGGAAGAGCCTTAGTTCAGTGGCTTATTTCAGTGGCTTTGGGGGCCAAACAGTGGTCTCTTCAAACAAAATCTTACCCAAGAGCCTGGCAACTCAAATAGCTATGTCAGCCTGAGTGGCTGAAGCTAAGCAGGGACCCAGGGACACTTTGAAAACCATTATTTAGTCCAATTCTTTAATTTTAGGGCTGGGTAAATAGAAGACCAGGGTGAATTAACAGACCCAAGGTCAAAAACACATAAAGAATATGGGATTCTTTCTTCAGGGAATCTGGAATAGTTTTCCCGAAGAGCAGGAAACACCCTTCAGTGCTGAAAACTGAGATCCACTGCCCTCATCAGCACCCCCAGCACTTGTGCATTCCTTCAAGGGTTGATGAGGAGGGCAGATTTTCAGCCTGCTCAGGTTCAAATCCCAACTCCACTATCTGTGAGGTGTGTGAGCTTAGGCAAGTCATAAAACCTTCCCAGGCTGTAGAGGTGAAGATTATAAATAAGGCAATGCAAGAAAGGAGATCAGAAAGAGCTCAGCACACATTAAACATCTCATACGTGATAGACATTATTCTTACTCTAATTGTTACTACGATTATTATTCCTCTAAGCTACCAATGTTTTGTGCATGTCTTTTTTTTTTTTTAAACTGGATTACTGCTTGTGTCCTTAAAGGCATACCATGTTAGATGCATTGTCCATCAGCATGAGCAGTCTAGGTTACAGCTTTCTTTGCCAAAGCTCTAGCATTAGCTTTGAACTAACTGATATCTGATGGCTGTGTGATCTCAGGCAAAGGCCTTAACCTCTCTGAGCTATTTCAATCATCTCTAAAATGGAAATAATGAGAATATTTGCTCTCAGGGTTCTGGGACAATTAAGCAAGTTAACAGACATAAGGGGCTTGGTACAGTACCCAGCCCACTGTAAGCCCAGATTTATCAAGGCAAGCATGTGACTGGGCACAAGCCCAGCTGAGGTATAGCCTGGCTCATTCTGGGTTTATAAGCTAGGAATGAGCAACCGTTTTCTGTAAAGTACCAGATAGTACATATTTTAGGTTTTGCAGGCCAAGAGGTGAATTTGAAGATGTTATGTAGGTACTTAAATAACAAGCATACTTCTACAACCTTATTAACTGAATTTGAAATGCTATTAATAACTGAGAACAATTTTCAAAATATATGCCTACTTAATGAGAATAATGTGATTCTTTTTTGGGGGGAATAACATTTCACTTAATTAGGGATTGAACGTAAAAACCATTCTTAGCTCAGGGGCCATACGAAAATAGATGGTAGAATGAATCTGGCCTTCAATCACATCTTGCCTGCCCCGATTTAATTTTTTTTTTTTTTAGACAGAGTCTGGCTCTGTTGCTCAGCTGCAGTGTAGTGGCAAAATCTCCACCCACTGCAACCTCTGCCTCCTGGGCTCCAGTAATTCTCCTGCCTCAGTCTCCCGAGTAGCTGGGACTACAGATGCACGCCACCATGCCCAGCTAATTTTCTGTATTTTTAGTAGAGATGGGGTTTCACCATGCTGGACAAGCTGGTCTCAAACTCCTGACCTCGTGATCCGCCTGCCTCAGCCTCCCAAAGCGCTGGGACTATAGGCATGAGCCACCACACGCGGCCTGCCTGCTCCTATTTTAACACAAATGTTGAGAGTGGGAGGTGGAAAAGGAACCCCAAGTATTAGAAGGTCACCTTGATTGCCACAGCAAGACTTGTGGGGTGGGGGGTAATTACGCTATATGTTCAGGTGCCCCCATTACTAACTGACAACGCATTACAGAATTCTCATGAACAGTACATTATAAAATTAACTCTTTTTTTTTTTATTGTATTTTATGTTTTGGGGTATATGTGAAGAACATGCAAGATTGTTGCATAGGTACACACGTGGCAGTGTGATTTGCTGCTTTCCTCCCCTTCACCTATATCTGGCTTTTCTTCCCATGCTATCTCTCCCCACTTCCCCACCTTCCACTGTCCCTCCCCTATTTCCCCCCCAACAGACTCCTGTGTGTAGTGCTCCCCTCCCTATGTCCATGTGTTCTTATTGTTCATCACCCGCCTATGAGTGAGAACATGCGGTGTTTGATTTTGCGTTCTTGTGTCAGTTTGCTGAGAATGATGGTTTC
>CAUYLG010015368.1:0-10338 GCA_963573385.1 Cacajao melanocephalus
CCCCATTAACTATGATCTGGGGGCACAGCTGTGAGATGTGATCCCCATTAACTATGATCTGGGGTGCAGCTGTGAGATATGACCCCCTGTTAACTATGATCTGGGGGTGCAGCTGTGAGATATGACCCCCCGTTAACTATGATCTGGGGGTGCAGCTGTGAGTGTGACCCTCATTAACTATGATCTGGGGGTGCAGCTGTGAGATATGACCCCCCATTAACTATGATCTGGGGGTGCAACTGTGAGATATGACCCCCATTAACTATGATCTGGGGGCACAGCTGTGAGATGTGATCCCCATTAACTATGATCTGGGGGTACAGCTGTGAGATGTGATTCTCATTAAATATAATCTGGGGAGGTACAGCTGCGAGATATGACCCCCGTTGACTACGATCTGGGGTAGTACAACTGAGATGTGACCCCCATTAACTATGATCTGCGGGAGTACAGCTGTGAGATCTGAACCCCATTAACTATAATCTGAGGGGGTGCAGCTGTGAGATGTGACCTCCATTAACTATGACGTGGGGGGCCACAGCTGTGAGATTAACTATGATGGGGGGTGCAGATACGAGATATGACACCATTACCTATGATCTGGGGGTACAGCTGTGAGATGTGATCCTTATTAAATATGATCGGGGGGTACAGCTGTGAGATGTGACCATTATTAACTGTGATATGGGACGGTACAGGTATGAGACATGATCCCATTAACGATGATCTGGGGGTAAAACTGTGAGATGTGACCCCATCAATTGTGATCTGGGGGTGCAGCAGTGAGTGTGACCCTCATTAACTATTTTCTGGGGGGGTGCAGGTGTGAGATATGACCCCATTTACTATGATCTGGGGGTACAGTTGTGAGATGTGCACCCCCATTAACTATGATATGGAGGGGTGTAGCTATGTGATATGCACCCTGTTAACTATGATCAGGGGTGTTGCAGCTGTGAGATGTGACCCCCATTAACTATAATCTGAGGATGTGATGGTTACTACTGAGTGTCAACTTGATTGGATCAAAGGATGCAAAGTATTGATCCTAGGTGTGTATGTGAGGGTGTTGCCAAAGAAAATTAACATTTGGGTCAGTGGGCTGGGAAAGGCAGACCCACCCTTAGCATGGGTGAGCACCATCTAGTCAGCTGCCAGCACAGCAGGCAGAAAAACATGGAAAGGCTAGGCTGGTTTAGCCTCCCAGCCTGCATCTTTCTCCTGTGCTGGATGTTTCCTGCCTTGGAACATCAGACTTCAAGTTCTTTAGCTTTGGGACTTGGACTGGCTTCCTCACTCCTCAGCTTGCAGCTGGCCCGTTGTGGAGCCTTGGGGTCCTGTGAGCTGATACTACTTTGTAGACTCCCCTTTGTATACATATATATGTGTGTGTGTATATGTATATATACATATATTCTATCTATATATGTATATATATAAAGATATAAAGGTATCTATCTCTCTCTCTATATATATATATCTGCTATTAGTTCTGTCCCTCTAGAAAACCCTGATTTTAACAGAGGGGGTGCAGCTGTGAGGCGTGCACCCCCATTAACTATAATGTGGAGGGCGGTAGAACTGTTAGGTGTGAACTCCCATTAAATATGATCTGGGGGGTGCAGCTGTGAAGTGTACATTCTCATTAACTATAATCTGGAGAGGGGTAGAGCTGTGAGGTGTGAACCCCCACTAAATATGATCTGGGGAGATCTGGGGAGTGCAGCTGCGAGGTGTGAATCCCCATTAACTATAATTTGGAGAGGGGTAGAGCTGTGAGATGTGAACTCCCATTAACTACAATCTGTGGGTGCAGCTGTAAGATGTGAATCCCCCAAAGATAAGACCTAGGGAAAACAGCTCCCATCATTTCTTCAGCTCAAACACTGCTTCATTCTATAAAAAGTTGAGTTTGTCTCATGTGTGGGTGTTAGGTTTTGAATGATTGTTCTCTCCCAAGGTTATGTTGGAATTTTATTGCCATTGCCATAGTATTAAGAGGTGGAGCCTTTGGAGGTGATCAGGATGTGAGAGCTCTGCTCATGAAGGCGGGCCAGGTGCCTTATAAAGGAGGGAGTTCAGTCCCCGCCTGCCCTCTCTGGGATGTTCCACCCTTCACTGTGTGAGGCCGTAGCACAAAGGCGCTCACCAGATGCTGCTGCCCGGATCTTCCACTTGAAGCCTCCAGGACTGTGAAAAACAAACTCCTGCTCCTTATACTCCACCCCCTTCTCAGGTGTTGTGTGATCACAGCACAGGTGAACCAAGACGAAGGAATCTGGATTTGCAGAGTCTTATTTGTTCATAGAGGAAAAAAAATGTTCAAGACATGCAAATCCTACTTTACCGCGCCATTGCTCACACAGGGAGGCGCTGAAGGCTCCAGCTTAAGAGAACCCCAGCCCTGTGAGTTACCTTCACGGGCTGCAGTGTAGACAGCAGGCTCTCTGGGGTGTGTTGCAGCCTAGGAAAGGGCAGAATGCAACACCGGTGCAGGAGGTCTGCCAGCATTTCTCTGATGGCCATTGCTCACTCTTCGGCCTCAGCAGAAGTTTGTTAATTGCCATCTTGCATGTCAGAGGTGAATTTAATTGGCAAAAGCAGTGGAGTGTGTCAGATGGATAACGTTAGAAATGTCTGCACTCTCACTGAGGAAAGTGGTCGTGTGCAGGATTATGCAGATGAGTTAAAACATTCGAGAGATGCTTCTCACCTTGAATACATGGAGGATAAGAATCTAGCAGCAGCTTCTCTGGACCTGGAGGATACAGCTGAGGCGTGCCTGGTAAGCCGCCCTCTGTTCAGTCCTTGAGTTGGGGGCGTTTCTGTCGCCAAATGGGGTAATAATTTAGTCAGGATTCTCCTGGAAAAACAGAACCAATAGGAGACATATACACTTAGAAAGAGAGGGAGATTGCGAGAGAGAAAGAAAGAGAGATTTATTTTAAGTAATTGGCTCACACAGTAATTGCAGCTGCAAATCTGACATTTTCAAGAAAGGCCAGCAGGCTGGACATTCGGGCAGAGTTGGTGTTGCAGGCTTGGGCCCTAAATCTGCAGGATGAAAACCCCGGCAGAGTTTCTCTGTTGCTCCCCTAAGGCAGAACTGCTTCTTCCTGGAAAACCTGAGCCTTTGCTCTTAAGGCTTTCCACTGATTGGATGAGGATCACCCACAGTATGGAGGATACCGGGCTTCACTCAACATCTTCTGGTTTAATGCTAATGGCATCTACAAATACCTTCACAGCAATATCTATGCTGGTACTTGATCCAACCACTGAGCCCAGTTGACACATTCAATTCACCAGCACAGTGAGCACGTTTGCTGCTCTGCCCAGGACCTTCTGGTCACACACAGAGTCTTGGTGTCATTGTTAATAGTTCCCAGTGCTTTTGAAAACTGTTGCCATTTGGAAGGTCCAGGCTCATCTCATTTCAAGGAAGTGGCTGGGACTTCATTAAGCCTACAGAACAGGTTATAGGAACTTTTAAACCTGCTTGTTAATAAGGTGTATTTAATAGGTTTCATGGGTGTAGCCTAATTGAGTCTAGTGTTTTTTCGATATAATTACATTATGAGGTTAGGGAATTGGTGAGTTCACTCTCACCCATCTAAAGTTTTCTATAGCCACAGTTAGCTACCACAAAGCACCAATGTGTTCCAAACTGGCTTAGGTCTGCTTGCAGCACCCTGAGTGAGAGAAGATACAGCTATGGTAATTTTCCCCCTGGGGTAGCCCATAATGGATTGATTTGAAACAGACCTGAGCTGACGGCATATGATAACTGTGCAGCACTTGAAGGGCTGTGGGAACAGTGTCATGGTTGCTGTTGGAAGGGTAATCGGAGGACAACTTTCTTCCTGAAACTCAAGTCTCACTTGCTGGTTCTTTACAGTTCATATTCTTCAATGGGATGTCTTTATCCACACCGGAGTTTCTCAGAGTGAGAGCCACACATTCTCTGAATCAAAATAAAATGGCATCTTGTTTAAAACGCAGACCTCTGGGACTCCACTTAGACCGGACCCATGAGAATGGGGAGGGCAGCTGGTCTTTGGGGTGGCCCTCGGGGTCCAGCCTCCTTGTGTCGTGCCCTTGGCAGCCCCAGGGTATTAGGCTTGGTCTGTGTGAAGGCAGCAGGCACAGAGTGACGGTGTGACCCTGCCAGCAAACCACATCATGGCCTCTGCCTGGTGTGGATCATTTACTCAGGAGAGCCAGCAGCCATGTCAGGAGGATGCTCAAGCAGCCCTGAGGAGAGGCCACATGCTGAAGCATCGAGGGCCCCGCCACAGCCACATGAGGGGCCACTCTGGAAGCAGACGCTGCAGGGAGCCTGAAGGTGACTGGGACTCCCTGAGAAGCTTCCATGTGGCTAGGACATCTGGATTGCAGCCCCCCAAGAACTGTGTGAGATGAACGTTTGCTGTTTCCAGTTGCACAGTGTTGGGTTGATTTGTTACACAGGAGTAGGCAACACACAGCAGGGCAGGGAGTCTGTGATTGTCAGCAGCTGAGTCTCAGGCATCCTGAAAGGTGGGGCCCCTGGGGTGGGAACATCCAGGCTCCTGAGATAGACCCATGAGACATCATCTACACCTGGGGTCAGGCCACCATTTTCAGTCACCTGGTCCACCATAAGGACCCCTTACCTCTGTCCTGTGTCCTCCATGCCTCTCTGGAGCTGGCCCTCCACACATCAGCCAGAGTGAGCTCTTATCAGGCTGACGAGGTTTGGGACGTTCCTTCCTAGATGTGCAAAATCCTCCTTGGCTCTCATCTCATTTACATACAATTCGAAGGCCCATCCTGCCCAGCCTGGTCTCAAGCCCCATGCTCTCATCCCAGCTCTCTGCCCTGGCTGTCCCGGCCTCTGCTCTCCTTTGACACAGCAAGGGAAACACTTGGTTGGGGATTTTGTTCTTGCTGCCCCAGGTCCTCCTGGCTTGCTCTAAATCCCCATAGCACCCACCCTGACCCAAGCGCCTGACTTGCCTATTCATTCTCCTTGCCCTCCCAGAAGGCCAGCACGGTGAACGTGATAACCCAGTCCACCTGGTGCGTGGCCGCCAGCTGCCTGATGCCTAGCTGTGCATCTGCACACATTCAAGGCTCAGCTGGTGCTTAGCATGAAAATAGTCACCATATATGTCTGGAAAATACCCCGGAAGCTGAGCTCCTGTGTTTACTGCTTCTGTCTAAGTTTCCTCGGTGAATTTCCCAGTTCATTTTGCTTTCACTGGTTGGTAATTAAAATTAGAATAATGATAACATGTCATTGTATTTTAAATAAAATACTTATCTTTAAATCTCAACGTGGGGCTGTCCTCCTCTTGGTCCTCTGTACCTGCACGTGGTGGTGGCTCCCGTGGGCTGACCTCTCCCGGCATCTGTGGTGTCTCCTGGAACTCATTCTCCCAACCCCTCCTCTCCACCACACCGAAATCTCCTCTCAGGCAGGAAATCATCACATTCCTCCAACACAGGTGTCAGCAAGCTGGACCACAAGCTAAAGCCAGCCAGCATCTGCCTTTGGAGGTCAAGTATGCTGGAGCCTCCCATTCATTCATGGTCTGTGACTACTTTCACACTGCAAAGGCAGAGTTGAATCTTGTGAAGGCTGCAAAACTAAAAATATTTACTATTTGGTCTTTTATAATAACAATTTGCCAGCCCCTCATCTAAGCCACCGGAGAGAATTGACTACATTCAAGTTCATAAAGAAACAAACATATAGAATGAGGAATGCGGCAGTAAGTCAATACGAATAGCTTAAAAAGATAGGATCTGACCATTTGCTGAATCCCACTAAAATAGCTCACTTACTGTTTCCCAGCATCAAGAAACAGGTCACACAGACTGTGTGTTATTCAGCAACACACATGTCACAGAACCCAGGGCAGAACATTCTAGCAGTTTCCATGTTAATAAGCAGTAACTCTGTGCCCCAAATATTCTAAATTAGAAAAATTAAGACTAACTGAGAAACCTAAAATAATTATGATACATTTTATACCGAAATATATTCCATGATTAATGGATCCTTTAAAATTTGTCGTTTTATTACTGTCATATAACTTTAATTTGCCTTTAAAATGGATGAATGGCCTGAGAAGCTTCCAATTTGTGGTAATTTCTATTTGAGACCAACACTAAATGCATGCACTTAATCTCCCATAGAAGTTGGATTCTCATGGTTCCTAAGAGCAAAACTCGGCTGCTCGCTGTGGGTTTCTGCACTCGCCCTAACGCAGGGCGAGTACCTTCCCAGGGTCACGGTTTCCCAGCGGAGCCTTCCCTCAGCCTAGGCTCCCGTTACAGCCCAAAGGAGGCGTTCCTAAGTTTTCCAGAATGGCTCGAGTATCCTCACTTATACAGAGTTGAAACTGAATTTATAGGAGGAACAAGAGCAAATGAATATCAAAGGCAAGGCCATTAAACACCATTAAAAACGAAATGACGACCCTGCTCTTCCCAGAACACTCCGGGCTTGGGAAGAGGGAGAAGTTCCCGTGGGAGGCGGAGTCTCTGTGCCAAAAGCCCTCCGGCAAAGCCACCTTGCCCGGCTTTCTCTCTTCTGTGCACATTTGCTTGATCTAAACCATGGAGAGTTTATTTTACTGTCGGATTTTCAGCCACTATCTACGTAGAAAAAGTGAAGGCATGACTGTTGGTTCCTCTTCTCATTTCTTCTCCATGTCTCTATTTTAGCCAAGTGACTCCTTAGCCTGAAGGGGCTTCTGTGTATTATCTACCCATTAATATTATTTTCTGAGTCAAGTCAGGCCCGTGAAAGGTCACAGAAACATTTTTTAAAAGTGACTTTTAAGTTTCTCGTGACTCCACACGTGCCCGAGCAGTCTCCCGGCCTTGATGAAGGGAGCGCACTGGTGGAGCGGGTGCCCGCTGAGCACCCGCAGCGCGCCAGGCCGGAGGCGCGGCGTCAACAAGGGACACGGATGCTCTACCTTCGCGGAGCCTCCACTCCAGCGAGGAAGAAGGCGGTGAAACATAGAGAAGTCAAACAGCGCAGAATACGCGACAATGCGGGGCCAGGAAACACAGCAACGCCGGACCTGGACCCGGGACTTCCAGCGGAGAGCCGGGAAGAGGAGGGGCTGAGCCGCGGGGAAAGAGCCTCCCAGCCTCGGGAGCAGCCGCTGCACAGGCCTGAGGCCCGGGACGCCTTCCCCGCTCAGGCAGAGCTGGGAGGCCCGGAGACCCCAGCAAGGGCCCAGAGCCAGGAGAACCTCAGGCCCAGCACGAGCGGCCCCCGCCTCACTCCCCACTGTGCCACCCACTCAAGAACCAAGTGGTGGAGGGATCACGTCCCACTGGCCTCTGCCTTGCTCTGCAATCACATCGTTTACATCTGCGAGGGGTCTTCAATCCAGTCCATCCCAAGGCTCTTCGGGCTGTTTACATACTTATTTTCATCCAAAAGCATGAGCCAGCCGGGTCTGTGCCTCAGGCCTGTAATCTTAGCACTTTGGGAGGCCGAAGTGGGCGGATCACCTGAGGTCAGGAGTTCAAGATCAGCATGAACAACATGGAGAAACCCCGTCTCTACTAAAAATACAAAGATTAGCAGGAGTGGTGGCACATGCCTTGTAATCCCAGCTACTTGGGAGGCTGAGGCAGGAGAATCGCTTGAACCTGGGAGGCAGAGGTTGCGGTGAGCTGAGATCGCACCATTGCACTCCAGCCTGGGCAACAAGAGGGAAACTCTGTCTCAAAAAAAAAAAAAAGACTGATCCATCAGTGCACCTCAGGTGAATGCAGTGTGTCCCCCGTTGCTTGAGAATATAGCACATAACACACTATGAGGAGGTCAGAGTTTGTGATCCAGGCGCTGCCCACACCAGGCAGACACAGCAGAGGGCTGAAAGGCCCTGAAGGGTCCCTGGTACTGCGACGTAAGTGACAGTGCACCTCGGTGACCTCAGGAAGGGTACCCCAGCCTGTCGATGCAGCTGTTACAGCTTGAATTTACTGAGGGCGGTATGTGCGGGTGCGGTGCTAACTCTGCTGTGGGTTACATGGAGCTGAGATGTAAACGTAAGAAGTGTTACTCCAGGGCACTGAGGAACTCCCCCCAGATTCTTTGACAGTGCAGGGAAAACATCTCCTAACTGGCAAAGGAAGTGCTTAGACCAGGCGCAGTGCCCTGCTTAAGGATAGGTCTGCAGCAGCTAGAGCAGTACCTGGAACGCAAGTACACAGTGTGTGTTTGTCGAGTGAATTAATAAATCACTTTTATGAATAAGTTTGGGTCTAGTGATCTTGGTGGAAGCTAAATTTTGTGCTGAAAATCTTTCACTTCTGCAGGATACCAGATTGGGCCAATGGAATGGAAAGGTTCATATCTTTGACCCCTCTCATCTTTTTCCCACCTTTTGTCAATTTCGTTGACAGTTTCACCCGGGTCAACCGTCTGTCTGGAGGGTTCCTTCGGGGGCCAGGGCCTCTTTCCATCTGTGAAAATTGTTGTGCTATGCAAACAGACAGTGGAGGAAGGGGTTGGTGTTGATCACAGAAGATGCTGAAAACCTATCCCTCTCCTTCTTTGAATAGGAGATTTTAAAGATTCATTGTTGCTGAACACTGTAAATGTTCACCAACTGTAAGGAACATAAATGGCTGGGACTCCAGGGATTCATATTACACTAATTATTTACTTGGGTTCATTTGTGTCTGGGGCATTCAATTTCTTGAATGAAGGATTTCTTATTAGTAATGTATGTTGGATAAATTCTGAATTCCCTGAAATTGTATCTTGAAGAATTATGAAATGGTCTACAGGGTTGCATATTAACCGTGGAGTGGAAATTAGCAATCTCTGACTAGGAACCATTTGTACCGAAGACAAGGAACAACAACCTGGGCGTGGACTGGCGTGGCACAGAGACGTGCGGCTCTTTCTCCACTCAGAAGCAGCCTCTGCAATGCTCAGCGATTCATCATCTTTGCACACGTGAAAGGTGTGGACTCTGCATTTTCAAAATAATCTATATCTGCATAGGAATCATTAATGTTAAAGAACTGCCCAAAGTAATTTACAGATTCAACACTATCCCCATCAAGCTACCAATGACCTTCTTCACAGAACTAGAAAAAACTACCTTAAAATTCATATGGAACCAAAAGAGAGCCCGCATAGCCAAGTCAATTCTAAGCAAAAAGAACAAAGTGGGTGGCATCACACTACCAGACTTCAAACTATACTACAAGACTACAGTAATCAAAACAGAACTGTACTGTTAACAAAACAGAGATATGGACCAGTGGAACAGAACAGAGGCCTGGGAGGCAACGCCACACATCTACAACCATCTGTTCTTTGACAAACCTGACAAAAACAAGCAATGGGGAAAGGATTCCCTGTTTAATAAATGGTGCTGAGAAAACTGGCTAACCACGTGCAGAAAACAGAAACTGGACCCCTTCCTGACACCTTACACTAAAATTAACTCCAGATGGATTAAGACTTAAACATAAGAGCTAACACCATAAAAACCCTAGAAGAAAGCCTAGGCAAAACCATTTAGGACCTGGCATAGGCAAACACTTCATGACTAAAACACCAAAAGCATTGTCAACAAAAGCCAAAATAGACAAATGGGATCTAATTAAACTCCAGAGCTTCTGTACAGGAAGAATCTGTACAGAATCAATCAATAGAGTGAACCAACAACCAACAGAATGGGAAAAAGTTTTTGCAATCTACCCAACTGACAAAGGGCTAATATCCAGAATCTACAAAGACTTAAAACAGATTTACAAGAAGAAAACAAACAAACCCATTAGAAAGTAGGTGAAGGATATGAACAGACACTTTTCAAAAGAAGACATTTATGAGGCCAACAAACATATGAAAAAATGCTCATCATCACTGGTCATTAGAGAAATGCAAATCAAAACCACATTGAGATACCATCTCATGCCAGTTAGAATGGCAATTATTAAAAAATCTGAAGACAACAGATGCTGGAGAGGATGTGGAGAAATAGGAACACTTTTACACTGTTGTTGGAAGTGTAAATTAGCTCAACCATTGTGGATGACAGTGTGGTGATTCCTCAAGGACCTAGAAATAGAAATTCCATTTGACCAAGCAATCTCATTTCTGGGTATATATCCAAAGGATTATAAATCATTCTATTATAAAGACACATGTGCATGTATGTTCATTGCAGCACTGTTTACAATAGCAAATACCTGGAACCAACCCAAATGCCCATCAATGATAGACTGGACAAGGAAAATGTGGCACATATACACCATGGAATACTACACAATCATAAAAAAGGATGAGTTTGTGTCCTTTGTAGGCAC